>JAABKJ010001516.1:0-30404 GCA_011634705.1 Andricus grossulariae
ATTCATTTTTAATCTGAATATTTATCTATTCCACTTTCGGTTGAAAATTCACTTAATTTGCTAGAAAATTGAACAATTTGGATAAAAATTAAACTATTCATTTATTAAATTAACTATTCGATGAAAAATTAATCTTTTGTTGTTGAAAATTCAACTGGTTTTTGGAAAATTCATCTATTCTATTAGAATTTCGTCTTTTTCCATAAAAAATTCATCTTTCTTTTTTTGAAAATTCATCTTTTTTGCTGTAGATTCAACTACTTTCAAAAACTTGTATTTTTTTGGCTTAATTCAACTAGTTGATATTTCCTTTTTTTTAATTAATTTTTTAACTAAATATTTAGCTATTCCACTTTTGGTTTAAAATTTGAAAAATTGACTACATGGTAGAAAATGAATTTTTTTGTTGAAAATTCAACTCTTTTTATGAAAATTCATCTATTTTGTTGGAAATTCGTCTTTTTAGGTAGAAAATTATTTTTTTTTTTTAATTCATCTTTTTGGCTGCAGTTTCAACTATTTTTCCAAAATTTGTCTTTTTTGGTTGAATTTAACTAGTTGATCTTTTTTCACATTAATTTTTAAACTAAATATTTAGCTATTCCACTTTGGGTTAAAAATTGAATTAATTTGCTAGAAAATAGAACAATTTGCATGAAACTTAAACTATTTATGTGAGAAATTAACTACTTGGTAGAAAATTCATTTTTGTTGTTGTTGAAAATTCATCTATTTTCTTGGAAATTCGTCCTTTTTGATAAAAAATTAATATTTTTTTTGTTTAAAATTCATTTTTTTTTACTGTAGATTCAACTATTTTGTTGAAAATTCGTCTTTTTTTGGTTCATTTTAACTGATAGAAAATTCGTTTTTTTCTGTCGGAAAATTAATTTTTTAAACTAAAAATGTCATTATTCCATTTTTTCTTGAAAACTTATATTTTGTAGTTGAAAATTGAATTTTTTTGGTTGGAAATTCATCTTTATGGCTGTAGATTCAACTATTTTTCAAAAATTTGTCTTTTTTGGTTGAATTCTACTACTTGATAATTCGTTTTTTTTACTTAATTTTCAAACTGAATATTTAGCTATTCCACTTTTTGTTAAAAATTCAATTATTTTGTTGTAAATTCGTCTTTTTGTGTAGAAAATTAATCGTCTAGCTGTGGATTTCTGATTCTATAAAAAGAGCATATTGCTCGATATTTTTTCTATTATTATTTTTTATTATAAAGAAGTTGAAACTTTGCAGAAGAATTAATTCCATTTACTTTTAGTAAAATTAATAAAAATTCTCTTTTTTTATATCATTTACCCTAGAATCCGAATTTTTGAAAATTATTTCAAAATGTACGTAGCAATAGAATTAAGAAAAAGTAATAAGGCTAAAGTCGGAAAACTATTTTCATTTTGACCAGAAGATCCTGACTCTTTACGAATTTTGTAGAAAATCAAACTGATCAAGAATTATGAATGACCAAAAAACACCATATATATATATACATTTTCCTAATTATTATTCCATTATGCTTAAAAGGAAAATTTTGTTTTTCGCATTAAAAATTCGAAAAGGTTGTAGAGATTGTACAGATTACCGTAAAAATATTTGCGGTTCTTTTGTTTGCTTTTTTTTTCATCTAGAGTTAATAATTCATTGTAAAAAATGTCGCGTATTTTTCCCCGCAAATAAGAGCGATAATCTTTATTACAAAGACGTGGTGCTAATTAAGATTTTTATAGGTATTTACGCACAATTAGCACTGATAAATATATTATTTGCTCTAGAATTTGATGTCGGTATCAAAAGTCATTTCAGATCTAAAAAGATATTTGCAAACTGTCATAAGTTATAATTTATGATTCAACATTGTGAAATTAAATCACTTAAAAAAAAAATTAATGCGTTTTTAGCAGGACTGATATTCTTTATTATCAAAAAACTTCATTTTTATTACGTATAATATTATGCAAATGAATTATCAATACCATGGGGCCCTAGGAATAAATGGGTTCCCATTGCGTAGAATTGGAAAACTAGAATAGGAATAATTGCACGAAAATTGTTTCAAGGAGATTGGCTGCGATTCGTCACATGATTCGCACTAAATCTCAATAATTTATAGATAAAAAGAGCGTTTAATTTTATAAACAACTTTTATGGGCGATTATCGACATCAGCTATTTATGATGTAATTAATAAAGTTCTTCTCCCGCTTTCTCCTACGAAATCGACCAAAAATTACACGGCAATGACAGATGGAAATGTTCGACGTTAATGAGCCGAAAAAGAATATTCCGAAAAAATTTTTTTAGCTTACAGACCTGAAAAAATGCTAAAAAGTAAGGAAATTCGACAGCTTTTAAAACCAGTGAACTTCGGAGCATAGTTTTTCATTGAAAAAATAATATGAAAAATCTGAAAAAATTCATGGTGATACTTTAAACATTTCTCAACAAATTTCCGTTGAAACATTTAAAAATATTTGAAATTGTCCGTTTTTTGTACATATATATGCAACTGAACTATCTTCAGTTCTGATGAAGATAATGAAGTGATTGAAATTGGAGATAGCTAGTTGAACTATCTGTAATTATTTACAATTTGAAAGAAGTATGTGCTTCTTCTTGTCTTCGCGAAAATTGCGATAATGCAAGTCAGTTTTTCATATTGGAAAGCAAGTGTGAAAAACCAGTGGGGTGCCTTTTTTCATGGGATCGTCCTCGCTTTTCCTCAGCATGTGCTACCGAACTTGTGCCTCCGAGCTTCACTCTAGCCTTAAACGATTTAAATCCTTAAACGAGATTCTAATGAACAGGGATGTATCCTTTGAATTTATCCCCCGTGGTGAATATTGCTCTTTGAAATAAATATAAATATAAATATATATACCAAAATATAAGTGATACCGACAAATTTGAAAAGAATGTAGATTTTTGAAAAGAGATTTTGAAGCTGTTAAAGGGTTGGGTGATTAAATTTTTGTTTCATTTGTTACTTAACATTGAAGGAAAAATTTAAATTAATCTGCTTATAAATAAACTTAAAGAAAATGTTTCAAAATATTTCCAAGCAAAATTTTTCAATTTTTTATGATTACAAAATTGTAGAAAAAATTCGAATACAGTTAAGAGATGTTTGAAAGTTTTGGTTCAAGTTTCGAAACAAAATTTTCCTAAGATTTGTGGGAAATTGTAGATGATTTTTCATTTGACAACTTTGTTTTTGAGAGAGAATAGTTAAAATGATTTGAACACAATTAAAGTGATTTTCAAAATTATAAAAAAATGTGGAAGATTGAAAGGCAATCAGTTCTTCAGAAGAGTCTTCATCACTGGAATCATCTTCACCAACGTTAATAATGAGCGGTTTTATTTCCATTATCATATTCATTCGTTGATCAGTACCTCTGTACTCCACTTTTATTTTTTCGACGTGTTTTACGCAGTTTTCCCACGGTGTTGGAGGTACGGCATTCATGACATCTTCACATAACTTCCAAACGTCATGAATTTTGAAAGTTGTATTCTGCTCATCAACCTTTTTTTCACGTATTCCCATACATACTCTATGGCATTAAACTCACAGTGTGCTACAGGCAACCAGAGCAGTTGAACTTCACTTTCTCTCACATCTTGTGTTATTTTTTCTAGCAAGTAAAATTTTTCAAATTTTTATGGTAAGCACAGTTGTAGGATATATGGCTTCGTCAAATCTTCAAATGATTCAGTGTCCACTGCAAGAGATATATTTCTTTTTAACATTCACTGAATGATGTCGGCTTTGCGCCAAGCCGACAGATTTAGATGGCAGTTTGTGAAGCACCTCCCCAAACCACTCTTAAAAATGAGCTGCGTTCATTTCAAGGTGGTAGTCGGCACTCCCCTTTTTACCAATGAAGCATTTCAAACTGCCATCCAAAAATACATTCTTGCTGCCAATGTGGACAATGATAACTCTTTTTCCAGCAGCGGAAGGAATGAGAAAACCTCCTCGATAACCACCCACTGATTGTACGCCAGAGCGGTACACATTAAAATTGTTGTCCAAAAGTTGTCCTCTATTTTTTCTAGCCACCCATGTTGACGGTGATGATTAGCACCACACCATGTCTCGTCGACAAAGTATATGTGCCAACCATTTCGTCGATAAAAACGAATTTTTCGCAAGTATGCCGCTCTTCTTCCAGCCACCGAAGAACTCTCCATAAGAACCGAACGATTCTGCATTTTTTTGCATCTGAAATTCATGTGTTTCAGTAATTTTCTCATTGTGAAATCACTTACTTTTGGAAAATCAGACACTGTTTCTTATAGGTGCTGCAAAATTTTTTCAATGGTTGGATATTCTCATTTTAAATACATATCAAATATCGAACGCCGTACAACCCCTTCTAAATGATCATCAAATTCAATGCATTTTCTTCCAGCTTCATGATTTCGTGGTTCCATTATCTCGCCGAAATTTTCCTTTTCCTCTGCAGTAACGCGAACGACACTTCTCTCAGATATATTTAAACACTTTGCTGTTCTTTGTACAACTTGATTGAGGTCTTCACATATTCCTGCGTCCTTTTCGGCCTGAAAATAATGTCTGGCATTTACAATAAATGTCTTCTCATTTTTTGAAAATGGAGATTTCACTTCAGAATCCATACTGCTCAGAGAATTTAAGTTTCTGCTACGCTTTTTCGTCCCTTCTAACGTCAAATACTTACTGAAGTCTTCACTGCACTTACTGACGTTACGTTACGTTTATCGAACTGCTAAGTTCACAATCTACAGATATACTATTTTCACTGCTGAAGAAAAAATCACTATCGCAGTTAGAAGAATTCTCATTTTCCCTTTCGTCACTGCCAGTTGCACAATCTACTTCCTCATGGCCTACTGACAATGAGTTAGTACTCACTGTATCGACTTTTACATCGAGAATTTGAAAATGTCCATTGTCAGTATCACCACTGAAGAGCAAATAAATTTTTTGACCCTTCGAATCTGTGCGCAAAGGAACCGAAAACTGAGCATGGCTTCTCAATTTTTTAATAATAGTAATATTGACATTGTATAAGTAGACATTGTCCAATTGTCAGTAAAAAAGTTCACTACGTCACTACGAACATCTTCGTGATTGGAGTCTGGTAGTTTGGAAGCTAAACATTTAAATAAACAATCACCCATACCACCACAGTCTTTGATTACAAATTGCTTTCCTTCGACGGCAATCGTTCTTTACTGAATTTCCTTGCAAGAAATTTCTGAAGAAATGTTGCTTCTTCGCGAACTTCTGGACAACTAGTGTATTTTCAATTGCTTCTGCCCAAAACCTACTTTAATAACTTGAAAGGAAATAGTGGGAGAAAATATTCGTGAAACCTACCAGAGGAAAATAGGGAAATAAAATAAAAAATATAATAAACTGTGAACTCTCACAGCTTCATGGTGCACTAATAAGTCTTAACAGGAGGTCTGCTCGGTGCTGCTGTTCATTATATATCGTACTTTTTGTCCGTAGTTTGTCGCCTACCTTAAATTCTTAGGCCGTTATATAATAAAAGTCATTCTTCGTCAACATCGAAAATATTAACAAGATTTTTAGAGATTTTGAGGGTATTTTTATGTTATTATTATTATTATGATTATTATGTTATCCATCATAAGTCATTCATATTTACAATTTCTCAAACTTTTCAAAATTAATACACAGATGTAAATAACCAAAGAATTTTAGTTTATGTTTTACATTTTTAATTTTTTTACTTTTTCGCCATAAACCGAGATACCAATTTTGGGCTATTTGTAACCCCACCGTCCGCCCATGATCAAGACCGTACCTTCTTCTTCAACAGCCTCCCCTACACTGAAAGATTTTCAGCACAGCAGACGCGCTACTTATAGTACGGCAGTTGTACGTATGGCTCGGCACAACTGTTATACCTATTTTGGCGCAGCAGACGCACCAAACTGAGTTGAGCTACGTAGTTAGTATAGCGCTTGCGCAACACTAGCAGGTCTGTTGTCCCAAAACGGCGCACCAGCTGTGCCAAACGAAAGGACAAGATTCGTCGTAGCGTTTAGCACTGCTCATGTGCTAGTAGGTACGTCTGCTGTGCCAAATTTTTTTCCGTGTACAACCCACCCGGAAACCAGCGTAGCCGAAAATTCTCCTCAAATAGAGGAAACAGGGTGTTTTTTCACAAAAAAGAGGAATAATAGAGAAATTAATTCTTTTTATGAAAATTCCTTTTGATGAAAGAAATTTTCCACCAAGAAGATAATTTTTCTGCCAAAAACTATCATTTTTCCATAAAAATCTACCAATTTTCAACAAAATTGTTGAAGGCTAAAGATGACAGGACGAATTATTTTCAAGACCATCGAATTTTGAACCCCAAAATATTTATTCATAAAAATTATTTAAGTTTTAGACTAATAGTTGAAATTTGAGACGCAAAAATTTTTTTCAAGAAAACGCTTGATTTTCAAAAAAATAGTATCATTTACCGTACACTTCATATGTCAAAAAAAAAGAATTTTCCACAAATCCGTTCAATTTTCAACCTGAAAATATGAATTTTTGCAACACAATTATGAATCGTTAGCGAAAAAACAATTCATTAGAACAAAAATAGTTTCAGTTTTAACTAAGCAGGTCGCTTCTTAGCAAAAGATTACTTCCCATCAAAACATGTAATATCTTACATTTCAACAAAAAAATATTTTCATTTTGAATAAAAAACTATTGAGTTCAACAAAAAAAATTTGCAAGAAAATAGTTAAATTCTGCAATAAAGCAGATTAATTAAAAAGCAAATGGTTGCATTTTGAACTAGAAAGGATTAATTTTCAAAAAAGAAGATTAATGTTGTACTAAACAGGAGGATTTCTGAACTAAAATGACGAATCTTATGAAAAATAAATTATCAAAGAAAAATTGTGTTTTTAATAAAAATAATATGATCATACTTTGCATACTACTTTAATTTCATTCATGAAAACGTAAAGTGAGGTTCAAGGGGCATCATAGTTAAAGGGGCACAGCCCTGGTCGAAGCTCTGTGGCAAAACTTTGGAAGCATGTGCTGAGGAAAAGCGAGGACGATCCCATGAAAAAAGGCACCCCGCTGGTTTTTCACACTTGCTTTCCAATATAAAAGAGTGACTTGCACTATCGCAATCAAATTTTATATAATTACAGATAATTCTAATAATTATCTCCAATTTCAATCACTTCATTATCTTCATTAGAAGTGAAGATAGTTCAGTTGCATATATATGTACAAAAAACGAACAATTTTGAATATTTTGGAAAATTTTTAATGGAAATTTGTTGAGAAATGTTTAAAGTAACACCATGAATTTTTAAGTTCCTTACTTTTTTTGATATTTGGAAGGCGATGTGCTCCTTTATTTGACATTCAAATGCCACATATACTAACACAAATTTTTCAAGAAGAAAGTGTAGAAGTTCAACATAGCTTTTAAAACCTCTAACAGATGATTTAGAGCATATAATCATTGAATCTAATATTGTCAGTAACTGTAATATTAATCGTATTCTCCTCCCCCACCTCCTCATTGTCCTCACTCTCTATTTTTTCTCGTTCTTCCACATACATTTCAATAGTTTATTCAGCTTAATTTTGGATAATTCAAGATTGAGCAGGGGAAAAACGTGATTACAACTACAAGAAAAAGCAGCGTATCCAATAGTGGCGCACTCTATGATAATATTTGGTAACCCAGGTTCCCGTTTCAGTGAATTAAAGTTTCGTCTACTGAGTTGGGATAGTTAAATCAACTGTATATCCAGTAAATGGATTTATTTAACTACAAATTAAAGAAAAATGTTCTAAGAAAAACAAGATTTGCAGCTGTTACATATAATAGCAGATTTTCATATACGTAATCAATACTTCACTCAGCATTTTTAGCATTATTTAATTAAATTTCTATATCACTAAATGTTGATTTAAGAGTTTCAGAAAGTAGATGTTCATGTATCATCATTAAATGTTTGATTCGCAGTATTCTTGCATTAAATTGCAATATTTCTAAATTTATTTTATCATTCATGATACTTTATTTCAATGTTTCAAGTAAGTCGATTGAATCTTTTCAGCAGTTCACGCTATTATGCGAAAGATGATTTCAACGTTTCTTACAGTCCATTATAATATTTGTGTAGCTGATTTTATTTCATTAATTCTAACAAGAGCTTTCGAATTATATGTTCTTTATACTCAAATAGTTGAATCAATATTATTGAAAAAATTATTACGAAGCTACTAAGTATTAATTGCTGATAGTTTATTTGACATCCGAGCTATATCGATATAAGATTCTAAGTCTCTGACTGTGATTCACTGGATGTAATAAAATCTCTTAAGAATCGGTTGGTGTTTTTTAAGATTCGTGCAAAACTTTATATGGCTTAATTCATTTGCAGATGCATTCTGTGAGATTTATGATTGTTTTTAAGTCACTCAATCGCAAATCCTTCTGAAATCTTGCAAATGTTACAAAATTATTTTCTTAGAATAAAATTTTTTTAATACATAGCTCTCTCTCTCTCTCTCTAGCCTGCACACATGCTTCATACCTTGTTGTCACTTTATTATGAGTTGATTTTTTACAGTATAAACATTAATTTAGTCTACAGCTTATAAGTCAGTTACATCACATGGTCCTCTCTCTTGTTCATGCCTTACTATAATTTTCTTATGACTTTACTCCTTAATAAGAGTTTTATTTCACTTCTCATATTTTATGTACTTATTTTTAAATATATGTATATTTCCCGTACTTGAATGCAGCTATAAGAACTTTATCACTCGTATGTATGTTTTTTCTTGCTAATTTACTTCTAAAAAATTGAAGCAATTAATTGTCCTATTAAAATGCAGTTTTTATAAATTGTAAGTTTTTAATTTATGTGAAAAATGATATATGATATTTTCATTGGCAACTTCTTTGTCACTCATATTATTACTTATCCTTTCTTTTCTTCATCATAAGAAGGTGTTTCGTAGAATTTCTTGAAACTGCTTCTTCTGTATTTAAACCATAGGCGTTTATGCTTAAACGAACGAGGTGATGTCATAAATGTTAGTTTGAAAAGAAAAACTTCGTTTCCGTTGTAATCAACATTCACATTATTACAATATTCACCTAACTCTTCCAAATTGACATAGCAGCTCTCGTTACAGCATTTATTTGATGCTTGTCTGTCTTAGCTCGATTTATACTATTTTATGGTATATTCACTATTTTTATTTTTACGTGTGATATAATAAGAGTAAAATATTTAAAAAATGAGTTCCTTCTCCCTTTTTCTTTCGTTGAAAGCAATATATGCATTTTTAGCCATAAAACAGAATTCTTCACTATACATATACGTATTGCCATCTCTGCTATTAATCTTCCTTAAATATCCTCAACATTTTCAAATATGAATGTTATTTCATTGATTATGAAATTTTCACTAAAAGCCGTTATCGAACAAACCACTGTTCTTTTAATAAATACTTTAATTCAACTGTATTCCAGTAGTGTCAATTAAGCAAGCTCGGCCAATAAACCGAAAACATATTAAATAATTATGCACTATTATATATCCTCAGCTTATCATTATTATTATTATCATCAAACCACATGTAGAATGTTTTTTAAGCTTTTTCCAGAAACGTATAGAAAAGATGCTCAGACAAATTTGGTACTTACAATTGCGCAATAATAATTTGTAACCAACTGTGGCATGGTCCTTGATGTAGGTAGAGACTCATCTTCCCCTTGTAAAAGTGACTTAGTAGCCCTCTTGTATTAGTGGTCCAGTATCCCGCATCTAAATACATAGATTTGGCTCAACAGCCCTCTTATAGAACTACATAAATAAAGAGAGGGATTTTTAGATAAAATGATACGGACCCATAGTCCGATAGACAACCGCTACGAGACGCCAATTTGTCGAACGTGACATGACTCAAATTTTCCATCCGGAAACTTGAGAGATGGCCTACGTGACAAATTGGCTGTCCTTAGTTGTTGAGGCGACGAGCTTGCTAAACCACTTGAATGACTAACATCCATCACCACCGCTTTATTCTCTTGCTACGGTCCCCAATTTCTCAAGTGGCACGTAGCCGACGCGTGACCACCGGCTGGCCGAAGTCTCTGTCCTTTTTTAACTCACGCGCGCACCCTCCGTCCTTCTCTAGTGTCCTCTTCCTCTCCCTTCTGACTCACAACACTTGCCAGCCCGTGACCTCAACCAGCGGATACAATTTTTACACAAAAATAAATCAAAACAGATTGGAAGACGTTTCCCTCCCTCTTGATTTGATACAATATTTTTTTTTTCATACATAATTTATTATCTTATATAATATGTTAATAATAATAATCTTTTAATTGTACATACAATTAATACGTATGGTCCAATAGTAACAATCAAGAGAGAAAAAGCATGATGACCAGAATTAAAGAATATAAAATAGCATAAATAAAATATTAAATGAACCGGGATTATTTTGTACAAACAATTAAGGTTATATTTGTAGAATTATAATTACTTTTATATTTTTATTCACTAAATAGGGTTTTCAGCTAGTTAAGAAAATCAGGACGTATATTTTTAGTAATTATTGATCAAGTAACTGGTTTATTTTCAGCTAAGAATTTTAATTGTTGTTTATAATCTTTTTTTTTTAACTACGTAATCAATGCATTTTCGTTTCCTTTAATATTGACATTAATATAATAATATTAATCTCAATATTATTCAGCAATATGAAAATAGACATTGATCCCAAGTTTTTCCAATTTATATTTTATTTTTAAAACAACTATAATTATTTTTAAAATAACAATAAACATATTTAGTAATAATTTAAGAGAATATTATGTCCACCGGATTCGAGACTTGACGCATGGAGGTCGGTGGGTGAGAAAGAGGCGGCTTCCCGACCATGTTCTCTGCGACTCCAGTTTCTGGTCGCCAGCCAATCGGAAGGCTGCAAAGCCAACTGTTCTTCCTGCCGAGAGAGCTCAGACCGGCCACCGCCGAGAGCGGAAAATAGAGCGACGACAGTCAGTTGCGATCAGTGGTGCCGATGCTCCTGATTTTATAGGATATCTCCTGCTTTTTGAATGAGTCTCATGATCTCCTGATTTTCTGTTGAAATCTCCTGCTTTTGTATTGTCGGGTGAAAAAATGAGTCAACTCCAAAGATGGTGTATAATATCTTTGGAGTTGACTTACTTTTTCATCGGCAACATTCAGGGCCCTTTCACACGATTACGGATCCGCAAGTTGCGGACTTGCGCAAGTCATGAGTATAGTGAAAATAGAGATTTTTCCGTCAGCGGAAAAATCTCCCAATGGCGGTAATTTGAATGCTCGATTTTTTTTATTGGAAAATTTAATGTTTTTCCAATTATAGGCAAGTTTATTGAGCAAAGAATAATTGCGGACGAATGTAGACGATGAATTAAATACATTTTTCCATGTTTTGACGAAGAAAAAAGAGCACATGCCAAATCAGCTGATTTCTCTCAAAGTTATGTATGCATGCTTTCTTAAAGAGGTGCCGTAAGTCTTATAAAGGCTGTTGATTGCAAAAGCATAATATTTTCATGTTAACAAATACTAATTACACTTACATTCTGTGCAAAAAAAAATTATTTTGTTGAAAGAGCGATACAAATCAGGGAACATCCGAAACGTATGTACACAGAGCTTGGGGAGAAATCATATGATTTGGCATGGGCTTGTTTTTTTTCATCAAAACACTTAAAAATATATTTAATTCATCGCCGTTATTCCGATATAATCGAATTAAATTAATTCGATTTTGACTTGCGCGCTAAATTTTGACCAATGACAGCAATTCTCCAGCGGGAAGCCAACGCGCGCTGTGTGCGCGGAGAACCAACTTTGAGAGCACTGATGACCTTGTTGGTACATTTCTTTGTAATATCAGCTTTATTAAATTTAAAAAAAAAATTCGTGTAATGTTACGTTTGTAGATTCCGGTAGCCATCTTGACTGATAGCTACTCTTGTCACGTCGTCGCTTCCCGGGAATACCTCAATGATCACACTCAGTGGCCACCGTGAACATCCAAGATTGTCTCTCATTAAAATTACCACTGAGCCGACCTTCAACTCAGCTGTAGGGTGTTGCCATTTGTGACGAGTTTGTAATTCGCTCAGATATTCTCGGTACCATTTTTTCCGGAAATCCTGTCTGGCTTTAGTCATGAAATTGAAAGTTGACAAACGGTTGTCGGGAACTGGAACAAGATTTTTCTAGGGCAAGCAGCTGAAAGGAAGACCTATTAATAAGTTAGCAGGTTTAATAACTAATGGGTCATTGGGATCAGCTGACAAAGAATACAAAGGTCGAGAATTCAGTATAGCTTCATTTTCGATGAAAAGTGTATTCGTGTGTTCATACGTTAGTTTCTGATCTTTTAAAACTCGTTTTAAATGGTGTTTAAAGCTTTTGACAGCTGCTTCTCAAAGACCGCCAAAATGAGGAGAGAGTGGTAGATTGAAATGCCACTCAATTCTTTTAACCAACGCGAATGAACCGATTCCGTTTTTAAATTTATCTGTATCGAATAAGTCACAAATTTCATGAAGTTCTTTACGTGCCCTTACAAAATTGGTTCCGTTGTCTGAATATACTTGTTCCGGTACGCCCCTTCGTCCAATAAACCTACAAAATGCAGCTAAAAAAAACCTTCGCTAGATAGATCTGTAGCCAGCTCGATATGAACTGCCTTTGAGGCCATGCAAACAAATACGCATCCATATGTTTTCAAAAAACCTTGATTTCGGTCTTTCTTTTCTTTGATCATAATAGGCTGAAAGAAATCTTCTCCCGTTCGACTAAAAGCCGGAGCCTCATTTACTCTAACCGCTGGCAAAACTGTCATTTGAGCCTGCATCATTTTTGGTCGCTGTCTAATGCATTCAACGCAATGACGAATGATATTTCGAATTTGATTCTTTCCGTTTAAAATCCACAATTTTAATCTTAATGCGTAATGAGTTGATTGAATTCTCATATGTTTGTTATCTTTGTGATATTCCCTAATAAGGAGGTCTGTGATAAGATGCTTGCTTGGCATAAGTAAAGGATTTTTTTGACTATACATTAGTTCTGCCTTCTTCAATCTACCACCGGCACAGATGAGGTTGTGTTTGTCGAGAAATTGATTAAGCTCGTCAAACTTTGTGGTCCTCCAATACTCCACAGTAATCTCTCCAGGAACCTATTCCGTGGCGGTAGAAAGAAGCTTGATTTCTCCTGAAGAATTTTCGCGTTGAATCATTGATATTAATCGTCTTTCAACTTCTGCCATCTCCTGACATAAAAGTGGTTGACGGCGATTAGATTTTAGATTTTTCCGAAGGAGAAAATACGCGATAAGACGTATAAGACGTATGTAAGAAGAAACTCGAGAGTTAAATAAGTTACAGTTTATGAATTGAGCAAACAAACACCCATTCTCAAACCAGGCGCGGTGATTGGATTTGAAATAATAGATTGAGGCCAATATTTTTCGGATGAGAATAGCCATATTGGACCGGATTTCCATAAACCATTTTCAAAACGTACGTGTCTCCAACTGACCTGATCGTCTAACTTTTGAATATCTGCGACTCTATTTGACTCAACGTTTTTTAATAAATGTGGAGCCCGTTTTATGCAGCAAAGAGCGATTGTTGAATCTCACCAACAAGTTGTTTGTTTTGTTGGAAATTCGAATTGGGGCTTCGATTCGACGTCAAGTTGTGTAAGAATCGCAGCAGCGCAGAGTTCCAATCTTGGTATAGTAACCCCGCTTAAAGGAACTACTCTTGATTTGCTACAAATGAGTTGAATATTAACACGACCGTCGGGGTTGAGTGATCTAACGAATAATCATGCTCCGTAACCCTGAGAACTAGCATCGCATAATCCGTGTATTTCGTTTTCAAATAAATCTTCAATTAGAATTTTACGAGTAACCGAAACGTCTTTGAGACATGGTAATTGTTTGGCTATGGAATTCCATTTGGTCTGAATGTTTTGGGGAAGAGATTTATCCCAAGTGATTCTTGACTTCCAGCAATCTTGAATCAATATTTTAGCATACAAGCTGACTTTACCTAATAAACCGAGAGGATCAAAGATTTTAGAAATTTCGAATAATAGTTTTCTCTTGGTGGATATGGCAGGGGCATTAATTGATTTTACCGTATATTTCAAGATACCTTTTTGCGAATCCTTAATAATCCCTAATGTCTTTTGAATTGGATTTTCTCTAACCATATAACCAAGATCGAAGCATTTCTCATCGATGTTGTTTAAAACTGAATTTTTGTTTGATGACCACTGTCAAACCAAAAAACTCCCGCAAGCTAATAATTTAATTAATTCATCTCGAATCTCTAAGATTTCGTCGGCAGAATTCGCGCCCGCGATTGAATCATCGACATAAAAATCTCAAGGAAGAATTTTCTTCGAACGCGGAAAATCTTTACCCTTGTCTTTAGCTAACTGATGTAAAGTACGGATTGCCAAAAAGGTTGCGCTAGCTGTACCAAAGGTGACGGTGTTTAGTTGGAATGTCCTAACTTTACCCTGGTGATACCGAAAGTATCACCAAAGTATTCTGAATTGTAGGACCCACTAAGAGAACCTTGTTGAGTGAAATACCGGTTGAAGTCTTCGCATATGCGTCAAAAACCACTCGGACCTTTGTTGTGTCGCCAGATGCTTTTATGACAGCGTGATATGGCAGATAGAATCCCTGAGTCAAATCATCATCACACAATGTCATATGACCTAAAGAAATTTATTCCTATAATACTTTGTATATTCGGATTTTAAATGAGAATTTGATTCGAATTTCTTTTCAATAGCATGGAAACGTTTTAAAGCTCGAGTTCTAGATTCTCCAAGTTCAAATTTGCAATCACGAAATGGAAGTCGTACATTGTGCCTGTCAGTTGCATCCCGCTGTGTATTGTTTACATAGTGTTGTTCGCAAACCGATTCGTCCCTAGATTTTAAAGGCCCATGATAAGAATCCTCCACACGCCAAAACCTTTCAATTAGTCTGTCTAATTTTACTACATTGCATGACGCTTTTTTACCCAACATGTCACTTTCCAAATCACTTGCTACTACTCATCCTAACATGGTTTTTTGTGAAATGATTTTAGAGCTTTGATGTTTTAATTTAATCTGACCTTTTTGTAATTGTTATAATTCGAGCCAAAAGTAACTTTAGTGTATTCATTTGAAATTGTGCATAAATTGTTAACCGCGCCAATGCTGATCGAACGACTCTGTATTTTTAAGTTTGATGTTTTTGCTAGTTTTTCTGTGATTAAATTTACAGCGAAGCAAGGATCTAATAAAGTTCGGGCCATGAACTGGTTGCCTTGATTATTCTGTATTTTAATGACAGCTGTAGTCATTAATTGAGAGAATAAAAATAAAAGATCTTGGAACGAAAGTCTTACTAGTTAGTCATGCTTGTGTTTTGGATGTGGAAGGTTTGACCTTCTTTTTGTTTTGAGGGTTTTCCCATTTGAATCCCATTTCAAAATGCAACAAGGTGTGATGGTTTCGATTGCACTTTTTGCAACGTTCTGAACTTTTGTACGGAGGTGGATGACAAGCTTAACAATTACCGCAAAGTCTTTGTGCTTTTGTGAAATCAACGCGTTATTGTACTTTCAATTCATTAAATGAAGGACATTGCTAAATTGCGTGATCCTCGTTGCATTTTGGACAATGCATTCTTGACATGTTTTGATTCGATGTAAGAAGGGAGCGTGTCTCGACCTTTCTCGCTTTGTTTGGGACATAGTTTATTTTTTCCTTCCTCCCCCCATTTTCTAGCAATGTTGCGGCCGCTTGAGGCAGTATTCTCTACCAAGCGTAGTTTGAAAACTGTGGCTTGAATAAGTTTGTAAAACTTATCTAGCTCAGATAGTTTGTTCCCGTCCAAACAATCTTGCCATCTGGCCACAATTTCCGCCGGTAAACTTCTTTCTATCAATCTGATAACTTCCTGTTCTTTAAATTCCATATCAATTTCATTTACCATACTGAGGTGTTGTCTCGTTTTGTCTATGAGCGGGAAGAGCTCTTCAGGATCAGCGTGAGAAAGAATGGGAAGATCAAATAAAGCATCAAGATATTGAGAAAAAATCATTCGTTTCTGATCGTATGCGTCGTTCAACGTTAACCACGCTTTTGAATAATTCTCCTCGCTCGGGGAGAAAGAATTTATTTCATTTAAAGCTGATCCCTTAAGTGCGTTATTTAGTTGCGTATGTTTTACATAATTGCTCAGGTCAGTACGAGAATGTACAAGAGCTTTGAAGCTATGCTTCCATGTCAACCACTGATCAGGTTTCCCGTCAAACGCTGGTATTTTAATTTCAGGTAATTTAGGTTTATCTATTTTTTCGGTGAAAGTAGGATTACTAGTATTGAGGGCCGAATTCGCGATAGGCGACGCAACAGCCTGTAACCTGGTTACCAAAGTAGCAACTTCAAAATAACACTTCACGTAGTCTTCAAAAAGATTGGTTAACATCTGCAAACGTAATTTCTCATTTAGGGAATTGCAATCAGGCTTTTTTAAAAACTCTTTGAGAGTCGCCATTCTCTTCTCTAAAGTTTCACCTTTCTTAACAATGAAAGAAACTCATGCCTTTTGTTCCCGTGTAAGAGCCATTTTCGTGTAATCAATAAATTTGCTGGTTTGAATCTTTTTTAAAAAACTGCCTCGGCCAGTCACAACAACGGTTTGTTTTCATGTATGAAAGTGACCTAAGGTCTTCAAATGTTGGCTGAGAACATTCGATTAATTAATACCGATTTTCTTTTAAAAGACGCGCGTCACTCGGTCAAGCATGAGCTTCACGCCTGCGAACCCAGATATGATGCACGCGGTGACGCCAACGGCTTTGTTCGAATTTATGAGGAATCAAACCTCACAGGAGGCAACATGTTTAATTCTCAAACGAAAAGATAATCTTTCATTCTCTTTTCGCCCTAGTTGGCTCAACGGGTTGGTTTAGTTTTTGAAGATAATAGATGTGATTCCGCACTGCACTAGATTAAGATGAACTGGTTAAAATGAAAAATACTAGTTCGAGGGAAAAAGCTACACAGCATAAAAAAGCCTAATTTATTTAATCAAATGCATAGTACAAATCTCAAAGAAAGACGCGAAAGAAAACCGTTGCACGCCACACACACACATCCCGCACATTCGGTGATTCGCGCTCCTTGAAGCGTTCAAAGAAAAGATTCCTTAACCAGGAGGTGGTTATAAGAACCACGATGCGACTGTCTTGAGACAGTGGGCAAAGGTTCGAATGCGACTACCCGAAGGTAATGGAACAAGTTTCGAATGCGACTACTCGAATGTAGTGGAAAAAGTTTCGAATGCGACTACCTGAAGGTAGTGGAAATTGGGATCAAACTCGCTGACTGAACACGAGGGAGCTCCGCACGCGTTAGCCGGACTACAAAGACTGATAAAACGACAGACAGACTCTACTCGATTCCCGCATTCATTCATTCTTCTTCGCGCTCTCTCTCTCTCTCTCTCTCTCACACACACACACACACACACACACACACACACACACTTGCAGATAAGTTTTTCTGATTGATGAGAACGTTTTCTATTGAAACTATTAGGCCCACTTCACAGCCCTTTAATATTCGAATATAAATTAAAGTATGATCCACTAGTTGAATCTGTGTGTTAAGACTTAACAGGGTATACACGTTAAACTTTCGATGCACGACTAATATTCCATACGTATTTTACGCGGACCCATAGTCGGCCAGAAACAAAACTTGTAAATGCACCGTTTTCAAACAAAATAGAATATGCGCCCATGCGCACAATTCGGGACTCCACGCGACTCGCTTACAATGCTTGTCGCGTAAAAGCCCTTATTATGCGCCTCGGTGCATAATATACCTTAGAAAATATCTTTTTAAAGGTACAGCTTGCAATGCACTCGCGCCAAGCGTGCGTTCGCGTGCCGGGAATTTTTGGTTGTCACGTCCGCCACGTTCGTGACTTTCATGCATTATTGTATGATATTGAAGTAGGTATACTCATTAATTGTAAAGCCTTTACAAAATACGCCTTGTGGAACCATCAACCATACACGACTCCTCCTAAATAGATACAAGGAGTGAGTCTCAAAGCTGGTATCATGAGACTGTATGCAATAAAAATAATTGTTTCACTAAGTGAAACATTAAAGCAGTGATACTCAACGCTGTTATCACTTGTTTACGTTTAAATCGGCAATTTATGAACCCCCGAATGTATATACAATATCAGTCTAGTTTCCGCATACCGTCACTCTGCCCGATCTCACCTTAGTTTCCAGACATTGTTACTCTGTCCGGTATCACTCTACTTTTCGTACGCCGTGACTCTGCCCAGGTACAAATTGACCGTCGGCTCACGGTCGGGCGAACCATTGGATGGTCGGTTCAACTTTGTGCGCCACTGGTCGGGCCAGCCAGCTAAATGATAACGGTCAACCGCCTTTGACTTCTCAACGTCCGCCCGACATTTAGTCCCATATATGGGCCATCTATTAAGATGATTTCGGCCCAACCTTGGACAACAATGTGGGGCCGACTTTGATTTTTTGAAGTTCAAGGTATTCAAAAAATTAATAATAATTGATTGCGAGTATTTTGACTACAAATGTTAATGGTGCTACTTAGAATCAATACAGATATTACATTTTTAAACATTATATTACAAATAAAATTTCCATCGCCACGGAGTTTCGAACCTACACCTATACCTGAATCTATCGCCTAGCAGTCGGGAGTCTTATCCATTACTCTATACCTATAGAATTGAAAGTCAATGAAAAAACTATCCTCATAAGTCACAGCTGAAAGCAGTTGAAGTTAAACATTTGTTAAACTCTTTTTCCTTAATAATTTTTGTATTATTATGCGTCGGGCCGACCGCATATTCGGTCTTTCTGAAACAATGAACCATAGATCCGTTACTAAAGTAGGACCGACTTTGGGCCGATGGTCAATCTCTAGAATCAGACCGAATTTCGCACCTGGGTGCGCACCTTCAGCTCAGTTCCGGCGGCATCACTGGAATCGAACTATGCTGGCAGTTTATCAATCAAGTTTTGTGCCTATATCAGTAACTGCAACTCCTGCAAGGCTTACAAACAATCTAGGTATCAATTATCCGCAGTTCTTTTTTTTTTATCTTCAACTGCAGTTCTCAAATACTTCACACTGGGCCCAATACACACACTCACACTAATACATCTCGAGTCAGTTTCATATAAAATTAATTCGAATCCATGATCAAAGAGTTTAGAATCTTAACGGTTTTCTTTTACGTAAGGTTGCCGTTGACAAAGAAGCACACACAAGCAAGCTCCAGAAACTATCAATTCCAATTGCTTCATTCAAATTTTACTCATCTCATCTAATTCTCTATAATAATTATCAAGTCGAATAAAACATTTAATAAATAAGCTTATTAATTCTCAATTTGTGTATCAATGGTTATTCCCCATCCATGAAAGACCGCGTAGATCAATTTGCAAAGAGAAGGAAATCAATAATAAATAATATACGTATTTTTTGTACTATTTGACGTAACAATTTCCTAACATTAATAATACAAAAAATAAAAAATCTATTAGCACACAAAGATTCAAGGCCGTAGCTAGAGAAAAAATTCGAGGGCGGGGGGGGGGGATATGCAACAGGAAAGAATTTCGGGGGGCGGGTATGCAGCGGCACACAGAAGAGGTGTATATTATTATGTACACGTTTCAAGAATGTCAAGCGGGGGGGGGGGATGAAACCCGCCTCATCCTCCCCTGGCTACATCCTTGCAAAAATTTATACATTAGGTGCTTTTCACATTTTTAAAACAATAATTAATAATTTGCAATTTAAAGCGCTTGAAATAAAAATTATATATTGAAGGATTGATTAATTGATGATACAAAAATTAAATTTCATAAGACTAGTCTTGAAGATTGTGTATGCTTACAAGATGAGTTGGATAAGTTTTAGAATTAGTGGGTGAATAACGAATTGCCGCTGAATCTAAAGAAATGTGTAGTTAGCACCTGCTCGAGATCAATTGGGCCAGTAATGCTCAATTACGCATTTTATAATCTACCAATACGGAGAAAAAATCATATTTGTGACTTACCCGAGTAAAAATATTTCGTCTTGAGGTTCGTCTTGAGGTACGTCTTGGCTCGTCCTGAGTTCGTCTCCAAAACGGCTATCTCTCGCTAGCGGCCAGGGGCGAGACTTAGCTGTCGGAGATGTAAGACTTGAGTTTATGACTAAGGTTTACGACGGGTTTTCAAGACAAGTCGAGGAGGACTTTTCTTGAGACAAGAAGTTGTATTGTAAGTCTTAAGGTCAGTCTAGGTGGACTTGTCCTAAGGCGAGAAGTGTAAGTCTTGATGAATAAACACAATTTTTTCTAAAGAAAATTATATTACCAATTTAAAACTTTAATATTCGCAAGGATCAAAATTACAAAAGTTTTCGTTTGTGAATTGTATTGTCCATTATACTTCGACCTCTACAAACAATGGACCCCACTGGCAGGGCCTGCCATTTTCAGCAACCAGGTAGCTGGGCTGGGAACAAATAGTTGACAACTCCTAAGAATTAAAATTTTACAACCGATGAAACTTGTAATGTTGTAATGAATTATTTACTAATCCAAAATTCGGAACCTGTCAGTCTCAAGAACTACAGGCATATGAAATTGTTCGTGAAAAGATTAAAGCTGTGATTTTCTACAAGTATCTAGTGCACTGTTGGCAATAGGAGAAAACGCATAGCATTTTTAAATTTGCCATCAAAAGAACACAATTATTGCAGTTAAACAAAATTATGAATACGTAAAAAATAAATATCATGAAGATACATAATTGAAACATTCTGTAAAATTTAAAGCGGATTAGTGATGATCCTTGGAGGACTTGATAGCCTTTTGTTGTCGGTGTCCTTGAATCGGCTGGAAAACAAAAAATGAAGTCTCCTGGGTCGCCAGGAGCGAGAATTACGAAAACGTCTTGGCTACATCTTGAACGAATACTTAGTTAAGACGAATAATTTTTACTCGGGTTAATATATCAGAGTTAAGTCTCGGGAATGCAAAAGCTTTTCAAAAAACTGACACAATACCGGTATTATACAATAACAGTCTAGTGCGAGCTAAGATCGAATATGCTTAAGTTATTTGTGCACCACAATTGGCGTCTCGTGCAGAGTGACTTGAGAGAATTCAAAAGAAATTTCTTGAATACTAAGCATTTCAGGAGAATATATTTTAAGTCAAATATTGTTGCAGGTGCCTTCGTATGAGCTAAGATCTCATGATGCATTTTACATATACAAGAAAACAGAAAAGGTCTATAACTCATCGGTGTATGACATGTGCCTTGAAATGATTGATCTATGTAAATTATACCCGGATACGTTTGATATAATTAACATAAAGAAGACTAAATTAAGCATTAGTGCATCAAAATTTGTGCTCAACAAAGAACTAAAATAATAACATAGGAAATGTGAGTGAAAGGAGAGGATGATAGCATTTCAAACAAAAAGTGGGAAATGTTGAATAAATCTATGAAAATTTCAGGAAAGTAGTTATGCGACACGTAAATTTCAATTTTAATTTTGTTTTATTTTAGTAACCAAATTATTATAATGTCAAAAATAAGTCCTGTGATAGAATTATCTATTCTAATATATATCTATTCTATAATATCTAATTAATCCATTGGTTGATTGAACTTTTTCTTGTTAAATAAACTTTAATTTAATATTAGGATAACAAATTTCGTCTAGTGGGTAATTTTAACATTTATTTGTTTGTTCACTTGATAAATTTAGAATTTCTAAATAAATATATAACAATCCATTTGTGGAAAATTATAATTTCTTTGGTAAAGTGTTTAATTTTGAAATTTATTTGTTTGGTCTTTCAATAAATTTAGAAGTTAGAAATAAATTTTGCAAAGTATCTAATTTTCGAATATCAGCATTTCAAATTCGGTATAGTGGGTAATTTTAACATGTATCTTTCAACGGATTGATAAATCTCTAATTTCAAAATAATTTCGGAAGAAACCCAATTTTTTTGTAACCTTGATAAGTTTAGAATTTTAGAATTTCAGAATTTCAAAATTGGTAAATTAAGTAATTTTTAAATGAATTTTATTTCTTCATTTTCAAATTCAAAGTGTCCCGTCGTACTCTCATCATTGCAAAATGAAATTAGAATGAAACATTTTGCTATTTAATCTCTTTGTTTTCTCTTACGTTTATTCTTATGGAATATAATAAATACGAATATTTTAAAGAAAAATAATTTTGAAATTTAAAGCAATGAACTCTCATGTTAGAATTTAGAAACCTCCACTTGAAAAGTCAAGAGGCGAGTTCTAAAATTTCAGTTTAGCAGGCTCAGTCGTACAAAACGGTTGAATTTTTCAGAGTCGAAAAATGAAATATAAATTTCACAGTTATTCGGTCAATTGGTTGCGTCAAGCAGTCAAGTGCGATTATCTTGAAATTGTGTTTCCGTTTACGTACAATTTTATTCATTTTTATAAATAAAAGATTAGCCGGGTAAATATCAGTGCCACTTGTAAATTGAAAAAACTGTAGAAGTTAAGGCCGAGTTCAAAGAGAGCAAAATAATAAAAACAACTCCTGCAAGCATAAGCACTTTGTATGATTTACTATTAATTTTGAGAAGAAATGAAATTGTAGATTTAAGACTCTAACTGTTAATGAAATTTTGATGATATCATTTGAAATCAAACTTATTTGGCTGTGGGAGAGGGGGGGGGGGATTCGTACTCTTATTAATTAAAAATGAAATTAGAATAGAAAATTTTGTCATTCAAACCTTTCGTTTTCTTCTTCTAGGATATAATAAATACGAATATTTTAAAGAAAAAGAATTATGAAATTGAAAGCAAAGAACTTTTATTTTAGAAGCGACCACCCCCACTTGAAAATCAAAGAGACGAGTTCTCAAATTTCAGTTTATCAGACTCAGTCGTAGAAAATGGGAATTTTTTGAAATTTTATGGAAATTTATGACATTTTGTGGATATTTTTGAAATGTCATGATATTTTATTCAAATTCCTGAAAGGCTAAATGGACAATTATAAAACTTGCTGAATTTGGAAACCTATTACATGTATTGAAACATATTACTCATGGGGACTCTGTGGGAAACTTTCGAAAGATAGACACATTTTTCTTATATATTGGCAAACTGCTAAATGCTGGTGCGCTTCTCAGTATACAACACCAACGAACTATGACTCTCTCGGTTTCAGTGCTGTCCGTACAGTCCCGCTCCATTAACCGAAGTTTAGTGCGACTGACGTTACAGTTAGACTATCCACCCTATGACGACTAGCTACTTAATTTGGGCATGATTTTCGGCTCACCAAATAAATCTTTCGCATTAAGCTGATAGTTGGGCGTACACTATACACAATGAATAATAAAAATAATCCAATAGCCTCGGAATGGACTGAAATATTGATTGACGAAAGGCATGCACCCGGTAAAGGTAAAGTTTCAAGCGCAGAATGGAGACCAGGTGTGAGGTTAAATGGGAAACTGAGTGACTGGTTCGATATTATGCAAGGTAAGGGAAGGATGCGCTATGTCTTCATGGCCATTTATTATATTCATGGACAGGTGACTAAGAATAGCCCTCTTTGACGAAGCAGGTGTGAATATCGGAACTGTGAGAGTGCTTGGGCAAGTGTTCGCAGATGAAAAGGTTGTTATGGCAGAGGCAATCGAAGGCTTTCAAAGAATGTTTAGCAAACTGAACACAAGTATGAAGAATATGGGCCCCAAAATTAACGTCAATAAAACAAAAGTTATCGTGTTTGAAGGAAAGGGTGAGGAAAAAATATGCAATACTATCCTCAGTGATGAAAAATAAAACAAGTTGATAATTACATGTATCTTGGTAGTCTATTCACTAATGACCGAAAGAGAGATAGAGATATATGTAGGCGTATAAATGAGGGTAGGAAATTTATCGGTAGAGCTGTATCTATTGTCAGAAGTAAAAATATACTTCTTTAGGCTAAAATGGCGATACATAATTCTATATTTACAGCCACTGTGCTGTACGGTAGCGAAACCTGAACATGCCAAGAAAAGGATAAAAGTGAAATCAACGCGGTTGACATGCAATACCTGCGCACGATGTGCAGTAAAACGCTAATGGACAAAGTTAGTAACGTTAGAATCCTCAAATAATCTGGTATAGATGAGATACTTTTTGACAGGAATGAAGAAAATTTGTTAAGATGGTTCGGACATGTTGAGATAATGAGAGATGAACGACTGATGAAACAAGCCTTTGTCTTTGATCTCAGGTATTAAAGAGAGAGCATCGTTGTTTCGTCTCTGTTTATACCTGCTCAAATATTTCTTACCTTGATAGGGGTGCTCCGAAACGTTGGTAAATCATATAAATGTTTCCTGTTGTGATTCGATAACAAAAAAAAATACGAAAGAAATAAAACAAGAGAAGGAAGGGAATTTGTTTGGATGTCTTTTAATTTTTCTTTCCTTTTCTTTATTTTTGTTTAAAAAATTAGATTACAATAGGAGCATTTTATGGTGATTGTCCAAATTTGGTCGTTGGATTATTGGTTTTATTTTCAGGAATTCTATAAAAAAATGAGTATATCTGGGTAAAGTAAATGGCAGCACGTGAATAAGACCCTAATTCTAAAAGACATAAGAAGCCATTGAAACACAAGAGCTTGCGTGAGAAAAGGCATGGACGTAAAGGAAGCTAAATGGGTATGCCAGGATAGAAAAGCGTGGCGACAAATAGTTTATAAGAAATGTATGATGAAGAGTGTCAGCGGAGTGAATGAGGCCTGAAGCAAAAGACCTTAGACACTAATGGGCTCGAGTGAAGAGATTTACAATGATGATTTCGTGAATCTTTTCGCATGGGGTGATCGCTAGAGAGATTCATCAGCGACCTGGGTCGGAACAGTGTTGCGGAACGAACGTATTATTCAAAGAAGCTACAAGAGAATTCTAGAATGATTTAAAAATCTGTACCTCCCCCCATTACTTCCTTCGTCACCGAGTGAGTCACGCTTACCCCGAAAAGGTTTATGGCTCCATGGTGTAAGAATAGTTCATCCCCTTTTCCAGCTTCACCAATTTTTCGGGACGACTAGACGCAGCCTCTTATAAATTACTAAATTTACTAACTTGTAAATTAGTTTTAGGCAACTTGATTAATTTGGAACGTATTAAAAATACATTTGAAAAATTAGAAGTTGATGATGTTAAGAATTCATATAAAATAGGCGGAAGTCGACTGCGTATTTCCGGCACTGCTGTCGCAGTAGCGGAAGTAGGGGAAAGTGGGCGCGTTCCGTCGGACGCGTTCCCTCAAAAAAAGGGAGAGACTGCTTGAGACCACGAGAGTGTAAGGGTTGTTTGCGATGGTCACTGCGCTGTGCCGACTCCATTCTCTATGTTTTACATTCATTTTCATATCTCAAATACATAATGTTAAACTCATTTCGAATAACTTCGGTGTCGTGATTTATTAAACCCGAAAATCCTTAGAACTAGTAATCTGTAGATTCTCTTCCTCTTAACAACTCAGAAGTGGAATATTCGAACAAAGTTTTGAGGACACGTTGCGTCGGTATCGGTTGTCGAGAACGAGACTTCTCAGTTTTTCCTTTGTGCTGGACAGGAAAAGTTAAAAAGCGTATGCGCCGCATACTCGAAGGTGTTGTGGACGCGTTGCGTCGGTATCGGTCATCGAGAGCGAGACTTCTCAGTTTTTCTTTGTGCTTGATAGGAAAAGCGAACGGGCGTGTTCACCGTATAAATTTAATGAGAGTCGGTGGAAACACCACGAGGTGTGAATTGTTCCTCTGTGCATCGTGTGTGCTGTGCGAATTTTGGGTATTCGAATATTAACCCTGAATTCGGATTATTTTCGACGAACCTTGAACGAGAAAAGAGGTTCAACAATTCTGAATATAAAGGGCTCCTGCGCCGCAAGTTTCGTGGGGCATATTCTCATCGGTAGAGGCCATCTTGGATGCCAAATAAATTTTGGCGCTTCCCGCGCGATTAGCGACCATTTTGTGGTGGGTAGCCATCACGCCGGAAGGTGTGTAGAGGGCGCAAGAATCCTGGATCCGTTTGAACGCTTTGTGAAAAGCCTGGACGGCGCAGTAAAAACGCGCGCAATGGCAAACGAGGCCCATACGGAAGAGTTGATCCGTGTGCAAGAGGAGGTCCAACGACAACAGCGACGACGTCAAGAGGAAAGAGAAAGGTACGAGAAACAGCTAGAGGCCCTTAGTGCCGAACTTGAGCAGTTAAGGCGGCATCGAGGTTCAACATCGTCGGCACAAGCATCACTCGCAAGTGGGGCAGTAAATGATGTCACAACTGAGGCTCTTCATTCCATCGGAATCGTCCTGCAAACACAATCGGATGGTTTCCAGCGGATGTTGGAGGAATCTTGAACTGGAGGTTCCACGCAACAGTCTCTTGGACTTGCGGATCCACGAGCGGTAGTGCGCGAGTTTAACGGAAGCGAATCACCTGAACAATTTCGAGCGTGGTTGGCTGAATTGGAAAACGCGAAAGTGACGTGTGGCCTTAGAGATGCTGTTGTTTACAGTGTTGCTTGGGCTCGAATGAAATCTTCGTCTCTGACGTGGCTCCTAAACAAAGGAGATCAAGTGAAAGACTGGACTTCGTTCAAACGCGAATTGACTTCCATCTTCACGCAAACCCTCGACACTGCGGATAAGTATGAAGTTATGGTGACGCGTGTGCAAGGTCCAAAAAAAAGTGCCCGTGAATTTTTGATAGATAAGGTGTGGCTGTGTTCAGGTCTTCACCTGTCAGTGAATGAGGTGCGTCACGTGGTTGCACGATCGCTGTGGTCAAGGAGCGCAGGAGACCAGTTTTTTGGCCGTGAATTCCGGACCACTGACGACATAGTGCAGGATGTCGTGGAGTATGAGCGTCATGAGATGGGTCGACGGAGCCGGATTGAGAAGTCAAAGGATACCGGAGGTAGGAGCGACGCAGGACGAGAGTGGCGAGACAAAAGAAGTCCCCAAGAAAAGAACAGTAAACCGAAAGCCAATGGTAATGCGTCATCGCAGGGTAAGTCAGTAAATGACCGTAAATGTTTTAACTGTAACGCGACAACGCATATAGCGCGGAATTGTGACAAGCCGCGAAAATCAATTACGTGTTATTCTTGTAAGAAAGAAGGACACGTGTCTTCAAGGTGTCCCAGCAGAGGAACTGGTGCGGCTAGTTCTGAGGTAAACGCGATCATGGGCCCAACTGAGAGTGGGTCGATGGATAAATTTGTACGACAGGTGCGAGTGGGGGGCGGGGCACTGACAGCCTTTGTTGACATGGGTGCGTCGGTTTGTACTGTTAAGTCAACTTCAGTATTGCGTGAGGGATGGAAAATGACTCGAGACATAACCATGATTGGCGGATTTGGTAACCGTTCGATAGAATCCCCCAGAACGGTAACAGAAAGCGTAGATTTTGATAACTTGAGACCGCGCCCGTTAGCTTTCAATGTAGTTCCAGATAGATAAGGATAAGGCTAGAGTAGCGGAAAAAGTGACCTTTAAATCCGGAACGGTAAATTATATTATCGTTCTGACTGAAGATGTTAGTGTACCGATGTCAATTATTAATGTGGGGGATGTGCCGGCAGTATTGAAGAGTGGTCAGAAGCTAGGGGGGAATGTATCGGCTATAGAACCATTGCCAATCCCAGAAAAACGTAATTTGGCCGATCCCCGCCTTCGTCGTGCGAAAGACGGATGGCAGTCCCCGAATGGTTGTAGAATACCGGAGATTAAATAAAATCACGACCCTGGTAAATTATCCTATACCAAATTTCGATGATATGTTAGAAAAACTGAGTGACGCGAAATATTTTTGTACTTTGGATCTAATGTGTAGTTACCTTCAAATGCCCTTAACGAAAGAGGCATGAGAGAAAACGGCTTTCATCACCGAGACTCAAAACGGTGAATTTACACGCGCGATGTTTGGGTTAGCTAATGCTCCTAGATATTTTGCAAAATAATGTCACAGATGTTCGGAGAAGCGAGGAAGAAGGGCGTTGCGTTTACTTTTTTTGACGATATTTGTGTTTTTGCCAAAACCTGGAAAGACTTGCTAGGAAACCTGCGTGAGATTTTTCAGCTTTTGAAAGCGGTGTCATTAACAATAAATTTACGAAAATGCAAATTTGGCATGTGACAGGTTGAATATCTGGGGTATGTATTGGGTGAAGGAATTTTGCAGCCAGGAAGTCGAAAAATTAAGGCGATTAAGGATTTTGATAGGCCGAACTCTAAACATGAAATTCGACGATTTGTAGGTTTCGCGAGTTTCTTCAGAAGGTTTATTTCGAACATTGCTAAGGTGGCAGGTCCCCTTACGAATCTTCTGAAAGAAAAAGAGAAGTTTAAATGGGGCGAGGCTCAACAAAAGGCGTTTGAGGGAATCAAATCTGCTCTAATAGCGCGGCCTGTTCTGAAAATATATAATTTGCATGTGTATCGTACAGAATTGTATACGGATGCATCGGCGGCAGGGTTAGGGGCTATACTATTTCAAGCCGACAGCGAAAAGGAACCACTTAGATTGGTTCACGCGATTAGTCGGCGAACAAATGAATGCGAGTCCAAATATCACTCCAGTCGGTTGGAGCTTCTTGCTATCGCGTGGTCGCTTCAACGACTCAGGCCGCTTTTGATTGGAATCCCGTTCGTGATCGTAACAGACTGTCAGTGTCTGGTGGACCTAAATACATGGAAAACTCAAAATGCACAAGTGGCTCGGTGGGTAAGCGAAATTGCGGATTTCGATTTTGAGATTAAGCATCGTAGTGGGGATCAAATGCGTCATGTCGACGCACTCTCAAGGGCACCGGTTGAGAAAGCGAGCGAGGAAGAATGTTTGGCGTGGCAAATGTCGATTACGACGGAGGAAGATGAAATTTTAATTTTTCAGCGATCTGATCCAGCTGTAAACGAATTAATTGAAATTCTGAAAATAAAAGAGTGTGAGCGATCAAAGGATGAGAGAGCAAAAGTAAGAGAATTTGTTGTAAGCGATGGTTTGTTGTACAAGCACGATATAGAAAATGGGGAGGAAGTAGAAAAGTATGTAGTACCACGTGCTTTGAGAAAGTCTCTTGTGATCAGATATCACGATTTAATGAATCACTTTGGTGTTAATAAAACGGTTTAGAGAATAAGAAAATATTTTTACTTTCCAAGGTTGCGAAGTTACGTTAAAGTTCACGTTAAGCATTGTTTTGGTTGTATCAGGACCAAACGAAGGTCGGGTAGAGGGGAAGGGGAATTGCATCCCATTCCCCCAGGTCGTCGTCCGTTTGATATCGTGCATCTGGATCACTTGGGACCTTTTCCCACGTCGACACGTAAAAACAAATATGTATTGGGGATTATCGATAACCTCACTAAGTTTGTTAAACTTTTCGCGGTTAGAGACGTTAGTGCTAATCTAACTGTAAAACAGGCTGAAAAATTTGTAGAAGAATTCGGAGCACCCGCCAGGGTGGTGTCTGATCGTGGAACAAGCTTCACGGCAAAAAAGTTTGAGGAATTCTGTCAAAAACATGGCATTAGTCATACGTTAAACTCGAGTCGACACCCCATGGCGAATGGTCTGATCGAACGATTAAACCAAACAGTCTTACCGATTATGAGAATTGCGACAGGATGGAGAAACGGCGAAGAATGGGGCAAGTGTCTGCCAATGATTGAGCGTGATCTGAATACAAGTGTAAATGTATCGACTGGTATGACACCATACGAAGCTTTATTGAGATATAATCCCCGTTTTGCAGAAGGTCCCTGGGGAGAGGTAACAAAGAGGGGCGAATTATACCAGGCACCCGAAGTTATGCAAAGGGAAATACGTCAAAATATTGAAAAAGCGAAACAAAAATATAAACAGCGTTACGATGCGAATCGTCTTCCAAATGTAAAATTTAGTCTCGGCGATATAGTTTTTATTACCAGAAAAGCCGTTGCTACCGGTGAATCAACAAAGCTTCAGGCTGGCTTTACTGAGCCGTTGGTAATTGTCAGTGATGGTTACAATTGTTCGACAGAGTGACTCATATTTTCCATTCCAACGAAAGCCTGAATTTGTAGCCTGTATTTCTCTACCTCAATATTGTACATCTGCTCCTCTGAAATATTTCCTATAGTCTACTGAAA
>JAABKJ010001517.1:0-30402 GCA_011634705.1 Andricus grossulariae
CCCGTTCTTGCTTACCTTCTAGGACAGAAGGAGCAAAAGTGGATGACGTACACGTTCCAGTTGCGTCGGGATTGGTTTCTTTGGAACCATGATCGTAGCTTCCGGAGCCTAACACTTCTCTCATCAAAAAATAAAAGCTTAAAATTTCGAAAAAAATTTTATATTGGGAAATTTTGTTTTGTGTGGAAGTACTTTTATGGTGCATTTAACTAAATTTTGAAAAAAAAGACATGTCTTTGCACATTTAAAAAAAGATTTTTAATCAAGTTAAATTATGAATTTCATATTTTCAAAACAATTAAGGGCTGAATTTGACTGATAAATGTGAAAAATACAGAATAACTTTTTCACCACGAAACAATTTTTCTCTTCAAGGTATTAGAAAATCCAAAAATCGGGATTTGGCTGGGCACTGGGGCTGACATAATTTTCCCAAATTTCCAAAATCCCAAACGTGGAAAAATACCGAAAAAAATAATGACCGAAACAGAAATTTCCCGAAAAATAAAAATTACTAAAATTTCAAATTCCCGAAAGAAAATATAACTTCCGAAATTTCAAATTCCGGAATATAATGATCAGCGAAATTTTTAAATTCATTAAAAAATATTTAATAGTTTTTTTTCTGCTAGAAATTTTGATTTTCGGATATTTATTAATAATTTGTTTTTAAAATTTCGGGAATATTCTATTTTTGGTGATTTGAAAATTCGGGTTGTAAAATTTTGGGAATAGGGGAAAGTTCTCGAATAAAGGGGAACTTTTTTAAAAGGAGGGAAAAAAATAATGACTGCAGGTCCAAAAATGCATTGGAAATTTTATTTCAAATTTTCATGCATATCACCCCAAAATTTGTTCAAAATCCACAAAGAAAATGTGTTTTTTTTTTATATGTAGAGGTGGCGAATTCCACATGGAGTTAAACACGTATTTCCCATAAGAAAAAAAGACGTTTTTGCCAATTTTATTAAGAATCGTCAATATTAGGTGAATCGAGTTGAAAATCAACATTTCTCTTTACAATTAGCTATAGAAAGAAATTGAATAATCATTTTTTAAATATCACACCTAAAACTCTGTTTCATAGGATCCCAGACAAAACCCATAAGTGAAAAATTGTGGTTCGCGAGTTTTTTTGCGCTAATTATGATTTTTGCCGCTTTTGAATACAAATTATTTTCTAATAAATAGAACACTACTTTATACTAATAGTTAGATATTTACATGAAGTTTTTAAACAATTTATTATTGTTTGTATCAATTTTCCCTTAGAATTGTTAGAAAGTAGCGGTTTTCCTGAATTTTCAACTTATTTTCAACTTTTCAGTAAGAGCGAGACAATAATTAATTTAATTAGACAGAAATGATTGCTTAAACAACTTATTATTATTTATAATAATATTCTTTTAGAATGACGATAGAAAGTTGCAGTTTTTAAAAAAATTTCCACTTTTTTTCCTCTTTTCAATTAGAGTGAGGTTAGAATTAATGCAATTTAACAAAAATAAGTTGTTTAAACAAATTGTTATTATTTATAACTATCTTATATAATAATGCTTGATAATTACGTTTCTTTTTAAGTTTCCACTTTTTGTCAACTTTTCATTTAGTGTGAGGTAATAGTTGTAATTAAAGTTAACAAATATAATTCTTTGAAAAATATTTCTGTTTTTACAACTATCTTCTCCTACAATAATGCTACATAGTTGCAGGTTTTTCTGAAATGTTTAACTCTTCTACATGGCTTTTTAGTTATGAACAAATAATAATAAATAAACAATAGAGTAATTTTTTAAATAATCTCTTTCTTTGTTGTGAATATATTTTTTTGACATAAAACAGATATTTGAAATATTCTTCAAATTTCCTATATGGATCATATGAAATTTAAATTTAATTATTATCTCAGTAAGTAAAAAAACTTAGTTTCGTTCAATTATACTAATTATTACTTCGCTCTGAGTGAAAAGTTGACAAAAAATAGGAAATTAAAACTGCTACTTTCTAGCATTATTGTAAGAGAATATTATTATAAATAATAATAAATAGTTCAAAAAATTATGTCTATTCAATTTAATTGATCGCTTTTTTGAAATTGTTTAATTAACCTCGCTCCAATTGAAAAGTGGACAAACAGACGAATATTTCATAAAAAACGGCAGCGTTCTAGCATTATTCAAAGAGAATATTATTAATTATAATAACAAACTGTTTAAACAATTATTTCTGTTAACATGAATTATTTATTACGTCACAATAATTAAAGAGTGAACAAAAATTGAAAAAAATTTTGAAAAAACTGCAATTTTCTATAATTATTCTAAAAGAATATTATTATAAATATATAGTAATATATTATTTAAAAAGTTCGTTCTGTTAAATTTAATTGATTATTGCCTGACTCTAACTGAAAAGTAGACATATAAAAAAACTCGCAAAACCCAATTTTTCACTTATGGGTTTTTTTTTCGTGACCTTATAAAACAGACCTAGGGTGGTTATATTTAAAATGTAATTTTTTGTTCGTATTCTATGGATAATTATGAAGAGAACTGTCGAGTTTCTACTCGATACACTTAATATTGACTATTCTGAATAAAATTTACAAAAACTGTTTTTTTTCTTATCTGGTTAAATTTCGTGCAGCTTGCGGTACACCTGAATATCATTTTTTTTTAATGAAAGCATTAATTTTTTTGTGGATTCGAACAATTTCGCGCGCAATATGCATGAAAATTGGAGAACAAAATTTGGACCACCCTACCCTATTCATCTGAATATTTCTTGTAACAATTTTTTTAAAAATTTTGTTCATTATTCTGTTAACATTTTATTTTTGAATTTATTTGATTATTTTTTGTCAAGAGTAAGAGTTTTAATTTCATATCAGTGATGATGCAGGTACCGGGGTGAGATCAGTGATCACGCATGCAACATAAACAGGAGACGAAAAAAATCTTGGGTGTAATTCGAAAGTGGTCCAGAGGCTGTAATCCGACGACTGACGAACATCTAAAAACAACTTTCTTCTGAAAAACAGGTTCAAGGCCGCTTGAGTGAACTCATTTTAGTAGCACTTAATTACTCGAAGAAAGATACTAAATGATTTCAGTGTCATTAAGTCGAGTCCCGCTTTTAAAGCGCGAAGACATTTACAAACACGTTTTGAAAACCGGAATTTGTCTTCGTTACCTTAAAGGCACCTGCCAATAAAATTAAGCTTTTTTGGCCACTCAATGAATGAATGTTACTGAATTTTGTTTCATTTATTATTTATAAGGTGTATTGAAATATTAGGGGAGACCGGGGCGGAATGGGACAGTGTATTTTTTTCATTACTCACCAACTGTTGCGAAATACTACAATGTAAATTGTTATTTAAATACTGCGTGAACTTTTATGTTTCAATTTCGTAATGAATTAAATATGGTAAAACAATTAATTGCGAATAAAAAATACAACTTGAAAAGTAGTGATTTTGTCTCGTTTCGCCTCGGGCGGAATGGGACACGTACGGGGGCGAGACGGGAAACTTTAATTATTTATTATTTTCAATTAAAAAAGTAATTTTTCATGTAATTTTGTGTGCACTAATATTATTTATATTTTTTTATATATATAAATCGTTATCAACACGAACATTTTTTGAAAATGACATAAGATTTACTTTATCTTACGAAGCAATACCAATTCGTTTTGCAATAAGAATTTAATGTAAATATTTATTTGCATCAGCCATAAGTATGAAATATGATAGTGAAAATATTTCTAAAAATGATTTTACTGATCTTAAAGTTATATTTAGCTAAGTTTGATATTTATTTAGTATAGAATTTATTTAGAATTAGAAAAGTATCCTCAAATTTTAAAATCACCGGTACCGACAAATTTGAAACAAAATATAGATTTTTTAAGATTTCGCAATAAATTTTGGAAGCTTTTTAAGGACTTTGAAGGTTTTAAGATCATGACATTTTTTTCTTAAGATTCCAGCGAAAATTTAGATTAAATTTTGTTTGAAAATGAATTTAAAGAAAATATTTTAAAAAATTTCAAATGATTTCCTAAAATTTAGGAAAAGAATGTAGAAGATTTCGTAGCAAAATTTTAGAAAGAAATTGAATAAGTTTAAGAGATAAGTAGAAGTTTTGAAAGGATACAACAATAACTTTATTCAAAACAAAATGTCAATTTTTGAAGATTTCGAACAAAAAATTTATAAACTTTTTAAGAATTTTGAAAGTTTTCGAAATAAAACGATTTTCTTAAAATTCTCGGAAAAGTCTACCTGATTGTTTGTTCTACAACAATTATTTCAAAAAAATATTTAAAAATATTCCAAAACATTCCAAAAGATTTACAAAATTATCAAAAAAGATTCTGGAAGATTTGAAGGTAATTTTTTTAATTTTGCAGAATTTGTTCACAATTTTAGGAAAAAATTCGAATTATTTTAAAAGATATTTAGTTTTTGAAAAAATTCAAAATATCAAAGATTTTGAAAGGCTTCAAGATAATAGAAAAATATTCTTAAGATTCCCGGGCATATTTAATGTGATTCTTTTTTTCAATTAATTTTAAGAGAATATTTAAAAAGGTTATACAACATTACAAAATATTTCCGAAATTGTTAAAAATGATTCCGGAAGAAATTTAGAAATTTAGAAAACAATTTTAGAAATAATTCGAACCGGTTCAAAAGATATGTAATAATTTTTGGAATTTAAAAGAGATAAAAAAAGAGTCAAAAAGTCTTAAATATCTTTTAAACTACTCAAATTTTTCCTAAAATTTTGTAAAATCCTGTAGAATGAAAAAAATTCTTAGAGATTTTTCGACATATTTGAGATCTTCAAAAATCATTTTGGATTTTTTCAGGAAACCTAGGAAAATTATATTTATATAACCTTAAGGAAAATAAAGGAAATTAAAAAATAGTAACTTGACATTTTTGTTTTCTATTAAAAATGATTTTTTCCTTCAAATTATAATTGGCCTACATTTTTTTTATTATGGACTGAAAAATCTTTTTGGTTGCAAATTAAAAACAGTTTTTAGTTAAATCATCAACAAATATTTTTCGTTGACAATTCATCGTTTTGTTGTTGAAAATTCAATTACTTGGTAAAAATTTGAATTACATTTTTAAAAATTCACTTGTTTGGTTGAAGATTCATAATTTTAGTTCTAAATTAATCTCTGGTTAAAAATGTTACCATTTTGTCGAAAATTTGTCTTTTTTGCCAGGAAATTAATCTTCTTGGTTAAAAATAAATCTTTTTAGATGAGGTTTCAACTAATTTGTTGACGTTTTTTTATGAATTCAACTGTTATTGATTGAAAATAAAAATATTTTTGGATTGAGATATCAGCAATTCCATTTTTTGTTGAGAACTCAACTTTTTTGGTTGAAAATACAACTGCTTGGTTCAAATTTGAACTATTATTTTTTTTTTTCAAGGGATTTCACAAAGATTTCAAGTTATTTCTTAAGTTTTCCAGGGGTTTCATAGAATGTTGAAACATTTTGAGAAATTTCATAGAATTTTTAGGAATTGTAATTTTAAACGATTTCAATAAAATTGATTAAGGCTGACTTAAAATAATGATGAAGGTTTTAAAAGTATTTGAAATTATTTTAAGGGATTTTATGGGGTTTCACAAAAATGTATAGGATTTCATGAGCTTTCAGAAGAATTTAAGAAGTTTTGTAAAGTTTAAAAGGTTTCGAAATATTTGATGAGTGGTCGAACCCTCATTTTATAATATAAGGCATAAATATTTTGAGGTAAAAAAATATTTATTTGTAGTTCTTGATAGAATGTGTCCAGTGAATCGCCATTTTCTGAGTTATTTCCATGTTTTATGTATTGGAATTTATAGGTAAATTTCTTAATCGTAAAAACGTACGTATTTTGGACTAATTTTTTTTTTTAGTAAAATAAAACTTATTTTGTTAGCTAGTTATTGTAAAAAAATCTTGAAAGTTATTGGACATTGCTAGGAAGTTCAAATAAAAGTCATGAATTTAATTTCCGAAAAAATCGGAAATAAAGGAATTATTTCAATTTACATATATATAAAATTCTATAATTTTTAATTTCAAATAAATGGATAATTAATAGTAACAATAATCTGTCAGTTTTACACCTTCTAAAATTGTCTTCAACATGAAGTTGTTCCCCTTTCATGAGAATACTTTATTATTGATTTTCAAGTTAGTAAGTTTACTCTTTAGATTAAAATGATTGAATAAAAAAAATAAAAAAAAAATCGTGATGCACAATTTGATTAATTATTTTTATCGATTTGTTTCAAAACTCTGATTTAAGAATGCTTTAGTTTTGAAAGAAAGTTTGGAATTGTTTATTTTTTAACGCTTCATGTTTAAATTTTTTAATTCTGATAGTTTTCAATTGAAAGCATATAATTTTTAAAGCTTTTAGAGTAACCAAACTTTATTGAATCACAGTACTTAAAATTCTTCAATTTTTGAACGGTAAAAATGACAGTGATTCTTTTTTGCAGAAATTACATTTTTCAGTAAAAAAATCTATTCAATCACTTTGAATTTCACAATGTACTACATACTACACACAATACATCATTATCATCTTTAAAATTTCAAAAATTTCAAAATAAAATTATAGTTTTTAGTGCGCAATTCGAAAACAGTAGAATTTTTGAGGCCTTGAAACTAAATTTTTTTCTTCAAAAGTTTAAATTGGAAAATATTTTATTTGAATTTTCTTAATTTTTGAAGGTTCCCAATTTCAAATTCTACAAAATGAAATTAAAAAATCTTTCAAAATTGAACATTTTTATATTGAAAGCCTTGATAATCAGTTTTAAATTCAGCAATTTTAGATCTAAATATTCTAAATTGTTTGAATTCAATTTTGGTCAGCATTAAATCTAATAATTTTAGATTTAAATATGCTAAATTGCTCAGCTTCAATTTTAAACGGACAAAATTGTCTGGTATTTTTAAGAATATCTCATTAGAAAACTTGATAGCTGCACAATTTTCAGTTTAAACGATTTATAATCAAACTATTTTAAAATAAATGCTTGAAAACTAAAAGATTTGAAATTAAAAAGATAATAAATGTGTTGTTGAAAATCAAAACAGATAAAAATTGAACTTTCTAAAATTGAATAATTTCTTTAATTTTGAATGGTTACAACTTTTAAAGGTTTTCAGTATAAAAAAGTGCTAATATTTAGTTCTTGACGACTAAAAAATTTTTTAACTTTAAATGAAGTTCGTATTCGTTTAATTTTCAAGGTTCCATAGAAGAATTTTTTTCATTTATGATGTTCCCCATTCAAATTTATTTTCTATTTTTAACGTTTTAGTTAGAAGAATTCAGTTTTAAAGGTTTATAATTGAAAAATATGCAATTTTGAACGGTGAATTTATTTTATTATCTTAATGAATTCGTCTAATCAATTTTAATGATAAATTCTAATTTTTTCATGTAGTAACAATTTTAAATTCCAGAATTTCAGAAGCTTTGACTTTCAAACATCCTATTTAGTTTTTAATTTCAAATTGTCTAATTTTAATCGCTTCGCATTAAAATTGATTGAAATTTAAAAGTTTTGAACTTTAGATTATTCAATTTTGAACGCTTTTAATCAGAAATAATACAATTTCACTTCCTTTAAATTTCAAGTGAAGCCGTTTTCAAAATACTAATCTGAAAATATACAATTTTTAATGTTTCGAAATAATCCTATTTTCGAAACTTTATTTTTAACGCTTTAAATTACAAATTATATATTTCAACTCCTTTCTAATGAAATTGTCCATTTTCAAAATTTTAGTCTGAAATTGTTCAATTTTGTGAGTTACTGAATACAAAATTTTAATTTCAAATTATTAAATTTTAAGCGCTTTTATTTTAATATGATACCAGTTCAATTCCTTTTCATTCCATTCGAAATACTGTCTCATCCAAAACTTTACGTGGTGTAAAATTGTTTGATTTGGAGTTTTTTTTAATTTCAGGCGCTTGCAATGCAACACGATTAATTATTTTTTCAAAAATATGAACCAATTCACATTTTAAATTTGTGTTCATTGTGCATGTTTAAATTGTTTATATTTTTAATGCTGAAAAATAAAAATCCATTCTATAATATGTCAAACTTAAAAAAGTGAAATTGCACCAGAAATATAAGAAAGGAAAAATAATAATATTGCTGCTACATGATGACTGCTATCTACTTTTTTATTCTGCCCTTCATTGCGAGATCATTAACGTGTTTACAGTTGTTAGGAAGTAAGCAATAGTATGCCTCTTCACTAGAAAAAGTAGCATCCGGTCTTTTTTACTCAAACTATTTATGTTCTGGCATACGATGACAAAATCTATGTACAAAAAAACGCTCCTTTCGCAATCGCAACGAGGAATCCTTGGTTGAACTCGTAGCGCAGAAAATTGAATTATGTGCCAATAAATATTTAGCCCTTGGAAAATTCTATCTGTTAGATAATTTGATGTATTTGTCCTCGTCGAAATCATCCTCTATTTCCTCCTGGATTTTTATTTTCGTCTTTTGTTTACGACTGTCGATTTTGGCTTTGCGTTCTGCATCTGTGAGTAGCGAGAGATCCACAGGAAGTTTAATTATCCTCCGTGGCTCGTGGTACTGGATATTTATACTGCTGCCATCGGAAAAAACGAGAGACACGGGGTAGGTTCTTAAATATGTGGCTCTGTGCTTTTTTGTAATGGCTGCTGACCAACAGCTGAATTTCCTTTCAAGGAAAGGAGCGGTTTCGGTGATCCTTAAGAGAGTTTGTATTCTTGGTATCATTCTGTAAGCAAATAAATTATTTCCTTTTAGAACATTCAATTGTTTCAGAAAAGAAACATCATCGGTAATTTAAAATTAAAGAATTCTAAATCGAGCAATTAGGGTGTCTACAAGGTTGGCCCAACCAATTTGAAAAATATTTTTTTTTCGAATTCACAACCAAATCAATACGAGTCTATCTATTTCAAATCAGACAGGTTCTACACCTGAAGTTGCAAATATGTTGCTTCTTAGAGGAAACTAGGCGATTCGTATTTTTCTTATTTGAAAAAAAAAAAATGTCTAAGAATATTTGCGTATTTGAATTTTGTGCTTTGCTTTGCAAAAAACCCCAAAAAATTTCTTTAAACCTCTACAATCCGCCGGAAAATTTAAAAAAGATTTAAAATTAACAAAATGGCGGCGGTTTTTCTGAAAAAGTTAAAAGTCGATTTTCTCAAAAAACCCAACCTTATATTTTTTTTAAATGAATTGTACTTTGATAAGGAAGATATCTTGTGTGCTTTATACGGGCTAAATGACTTTTGTGACCAGGAGATTTTTTTCATACGAAAAAATGTTAACATGAAAGTTTGCAAGTTTAATATAATTGTTTAAACAATTCATTATTGTTTGTAAATATCTTCTCTTGGATAACTGCTAGAATGTGTAACGTAAAATTTTTCAAAAATCATGAATCTTCAAAATCTAATGAAATTTGTTTAAAAATGTCAAATTCCGGTAAAAAAATACTAATAAAACCGAAAAACGTAAATAGTTGAAAATTTTTTCACCTTTGAAATCTAATAATTTATGAATGAAAATATCCATTTCCGGTGTAAAGCGGTGAGATAAACTTAAATTTTTGAAAATTGGGAATCTTGATGATGATTTTTTTTAAATTATAATTTTCGGTGAAAAAACTAACACAACCTAGAATTTAATAAATTTTAAGTCCTCGAAACTTTATGATTTTAGAATAAAATTCTTGTTTAAAAATACTAATTTAAAGCGAAAAGCACTAACATAATACATGTTAATATATTCAATAATTTAGTAGATAATTTGAAAGTTTTAATTTAACCGTGCAAGATTATTAAAAAGCATAAATGTAGGGTGACCAGACGTCCTGATTTATCAGGAAATGTCCTGATTTTTCGTCGCTGTCCTGATTTTCTGACTTTTTGTGTTATGTCTTGATTTTTCATAACCGAAAACGAAAATTCGCGATTGGACGTTCTGAAAAGTATTAAAAATAATTAACATATTTTACAGATTGTACTCAATTATTTAAAAAAATAAAAAAATATATTTGTATAATTTATAAACTTCGGGATTGAACATACCATTTTTTTTATTTTCGTCAAAATTAAATAATTTTGTAAGAAACAAAAAAAAAAATCTCTTCGGTTAAAAATTAAACTACTTGGTCGGATATTAACTTTTTTGCTGAAAATGCATATTTTCGATTTGAAATTTCAATCGTTTTGTAGAAAATTCGACTTTTTGGCATGAAAAGTCAACATTTTGAATTAGTTTTTTTTCCGTATTGAGTGAAAAATCTGTCTTGGTTGAGCATTCGTCTTTTTGCTTCAAAAATTCATGTTTTGTCGCAAAAATTTTATCTTTTTTGACGAAAAATGCAACTGCTTGGTTGAAAATTTATCTTTTTTGATCAAGGATTTTCAACTATTTTGTTAAAAATTCGTCTTCTTCGATTGCATTCCACTGTTTTTGGATTCCAATTAAAATCTTTTATGGTTGAAATATCAATTATTATATTTTTTGTTAAAATTCAAATACTTAGCTGAAAGTGGAACTACTTTGTTAACAATTCATATTTTTTGTCGATGATTCATTATTTTAATTTAAAAAAACTCTTTTCTCAGTTGAAAATTTAACGGTTTTGTTGAAATTTCAGTTTTAATTAGTTGAAATTGATCTATTTTAGTTGGAGATTCTTTGGTTAAAAATGTAACTATTTTGTTGAAAATTCGTTGTTGTTTTGTTTTGAATAATTAATTTTTTTAGCTGAAAATATACCTATTCCATTTTTGGTCGAAAATTTACCTTTTTTTTCATTGACAATTCTTCTTTTTTGGGAGAAAATTAATCTTTGTGGTTCAAAATTGATTTTTTTATTGAACATTCATCAATGTACTTGAAAATTCATTTCTTTGGTTAAAAACTTGACTATTTTGTTGAAAATTCTTTTTTTTTTTAAATGAAAATTAATTTTTGAAATGAAAATTTAACTATTCTGTGTTTGGTTAAAAATTTATCTTCTTTAGTAGACAATTTAACTATTGGTTGAAAATTCATGCATTTTGTTGAAAATTTTTCTTTTTGGTAGAAAATTAATCTTCTTGGCTACAAATTAATTATTTGGTTAAAGATTCCTCATTTTAGTTGAAAATTCATTTCTTCGGTTAAATATTTACCTATTTTTTGGAAAATTCATGTATTTTGTAAAAAATCATCTTTTTTGGAAGGAAGTTAATCTTATTGGTTAAAAATTGATCGTCTTAGTTGAAAATTAATTTCTTTGGTTGAAAAATAATTTATTTGGCTACAGATATAACCTGAAAGAAAAATTTATAACAGTCAGGGAAAATGCAAAATTTCTCAGGGAAATGTCAGGAGAAGTTAGAGAATTTCTAAATTTTTTGTTAGCACCCAGGTTTTTTAATTGAAGGGCCTTAAATTAAATTGTATTAGGGGTGGGGGAAATAAGAGTTTGAAGGGGGTGAGAAGTGGTATAATGTCCTGATTTTCTGATCTTTGTAGATTTAATTTTAAAAATGTCAAATTTAATATATAAAACAACTTCAAGTATTAAAAATCCAATCAGGTTTACAACAATAATGATTGCTAGATATTCGAGGTACTTCGTGACACCACTTTTTTTTAGACAGATTGAGGAAAATATTCGCATACTTAATCGTACCTAATTTTGGAAGAGAACTAAAGGCGAACTTTACTAAAAAATATATTTCAGGTTAAAATTGCTTATTTAAAAATAGTTATTTAGAGCTTTATGCTTTTGCTTTCTTTTTTATGAAAAAGTAGCAATTTTTATTTAATCCTAATGTTGCAGGGCCTAATTTATCCCTTGTAAGATTAACGACAATACACTTTGGTAGGATTTTCTTTTTAAAATTTAATGAAGAAAAATATTGTTTATGAAAATAATAACTGTACAATCCCTAGATAAAATGTGTAAAATGAAAACGTTCCAAAGAGAGTTGTAGAGAACAGACACTGCCACTTTTAAATAAACTATTTTAATCTGTAATATTGTTGTCATAATGTTATGCTTTAGATCTCTTCCAAAATGAGATATCTAATGAAAATCCTTAAATATACTCGTATTATCACTATTAAATTATTAAAGAAATTAATAACACTAAAAACATAATTAATCAACTTTTTAATTTATTACTAAGGTCCACGACTTTAATGAATAATTAAAACATATCTTTTTATTATTTTAATAGGTACCTAAAATTCGTAGCATATTCAAAATATTAATTTCAATAAAATAAATTTTCATGAGATTAGTGAAAATGGTAAAATGAATTTTGATTTAAACAAGTATAAATCCAGCACTATAAATTTCATTTCAAAAATGAAAAAAATTGTATTTAATTTAATATTACAATTTTAAAAATAAAATTTAAGCTTGCTTAAAAAAATTACCTGACTTTTCTCTGATCAACAAACTTCCCTGGCATTACCTTCCCCTTTTTCACATACCCCCCTTTTTTGGTTATCCCCCACCCACCCCACACTCCCTATCTAACGTTTCTGATGAATTAAGAAAGTAGTTCAACTTTCAAATATGTAGTTGCGAATTTTCAACCAAAAAATGTGAACTCACAATATAAAACGTAATAGTTGATACTTTAACCAAAGAAAGATTTTCATTTTAAATAAATAGTTGAATTGAACCAAAAAAGAAGGATTATCAACAAAGTACTTGAATCCCCAATACAAAGATTATTTAGTCAATAAAGAAAAAAAATTGCATCCACAATGTAGAATTTTCAACCCAGAAGATTAATTTTTTACTATACGAGATAAATTCTCAACAAAAAATATAAATTTTAAACCAAATAGTGGAATTTTAGATAATTAAATTTGCAACCGTAAATACATATTCTATTAAAAAGACGAATTCTCAACAAAACATATAAATTTTCGTCCAAATTGTTGAATTTTCAACCATGAGGATTTTTTTTTACCAAAAACGATGAATTTTTATTAAAATACATATATTTATAACCAAATACTTGAATTTTCAACCAAGTTGTTGACTTTTCATAGCAAAAAAAAAACTAATTCTCGACAAAACAGTTGGATTTTTAACTAAAATTATGAATCTTCAACCAAAAAAATGAATTTTTAATGAAGTAGCTCAACTTTCAACAAAGTAGTTCAATTTTCAACCAAAGAGATGAATTTTCTACTAAAATGATGAATCTTCAACCAAAAAAATTAATTTTTAAGAAAGTAATTCAACTTTCAACCAAGGAATGGAATTTTTAACCTAAAATGACGAATTTTCAGTACAAAAAAAAATAACAATAGATGATATTTAAATAAATTAATTTTTTTATTTTAAATAAAATTTAATTGAATTTAACCAAAAAAGACAAATTTTTAACAAAATGACACACTGGCAATTATAAATTTCACAGTTAAATGAATCATTGAAACCATCTCATAATTAAGGTCTTCAATTTGAAATTATACGCCGATTTAAACTAAAAATTGTTTTAATTAAACTAAAATGTATAATTTATAAAGGTTATAAAGTTTAAATAAAAAATTATTAATTTTGAATATATCAATTTAAAATAGTAGAACTTATTTAAGCTCCCTTTATCAATTAACATTGCAGAATCTTAAATGATTTATTTAAAAAAAATTTATTTAAAAATAGTAGTTCAAAGTAACAGAAGCTGTTTATTCAAACAATTTCAATTTTAAGTGATTGGATTAAATGATAAAATATGGTATTGATAGCATTATATATCTAATTTAATATTTAGTATAATTTAAAATTGAAACGAAGATATTGAAAATTTCTTATTCTATACAAATAATTTCTTTCTTAGATAATTACAAAGTAAAATTATATTTATTTAATTATTAGCCGATAATAATTGTGTCCATCCATCAATGTTTCGCCAGATTCGCTTATTACTTTTAATTATAAATTTGACACTATCCATACCAAATAGTTTCAAAAAGACTTTAAGTCCCTAAAATGTTTTTTATATTGAAAACGACACTAACTACTATTATTTTGTATGAAATAAAACAAAATTATTTCAATTTTAAAACTCACATTCGAATGGAATAAGGTGCCTGTTTAATTTGTTAAATTTTGAGAAAAAAATATAAATATTGAAATAAACTTGACCTTTTAATTAAATTTCAGATATTTCAATTTATAATTTCTTAAATTAAATTATTTTTAACACAATCACAGACTGAAATATATTTGATACTTCTTTGTTGACTTCGTTGCATAACATAAGTAAATTTATTTCTTATTTAGATAACAAAACAAGAAACAGATGAATCTAATTATTGATTCAAAGTATTTTAATACTGCAAAAACTGTATAATTTTACTTACAAATAATAAAAGAAGCGAAATTTCAAATATTTATAGGAAAAACAGAAATGCCAGCAGGGAAACAATTTTGAGGTTACAAATTAATTTGGAGGAAATTGCTTCATATTTTAAACGCATTTAAAGCTTCATTGAAATATAAAAACTTTAATGAATAACTAAAATCTTAGAACTCACCTTGAAAATAAGTTTCACCTTATCTTTAATGGTATTAACAATAATTCAACAAACTTGAAAATTAAATCAAATTCATCATTCATTGGAAAAACCTAACCTATAAGTACGAAATGCGCAAGCGCAGTTTAAAAACTCGGGAGTGCCAACATTAGAAATTAAATGTTGATAGGCGGGGATTTTTTGAATTTCGACTTATCGTCCAACTTCGTATGAAGACGAGGATGAATTAAAATGTAATTTTTATCGATAAATTTGCAGTTCTTCAGAATCATTTTTTAGGGAAAAAATAATTTTTTATTCATATTATTAATAGCTTTCGTAAATTATAACAGAAAGATAATTGAATGTGCTCTGTATCCAGTTATTTTTATATAATTTACAAACACTAATAATAAATTAATTTCCAAAATGTTTAGTTACAGTGGAATATAAATGGAATTTTATTTTTCGGAGACCCTAAGGAGTAGACAATGAAAAATTTGATCTGAAACTTTAATTAAACACGAATTGACTCTGAAAAGAATATTATCAAAATAATCATTATTCATATAGTTAATTTTCTAGTAGATATGCAAAAAATGTAAAAAAGAACTGTAAATTTGGATTTCTTCCTTGAGTATATATTAATTCTTGAACGGTCAACATTTTTCTTAAAACTAAAAATCTTATTTAAACTTAAAATGCTTTGGTTAAAATATCAACTATTAAATTTTTTGTTGAGAATTCAACTACTTGGTTGAAAATTGAACTACTTTGTTAAAAATAAATTTTGTTGTTTTTTTAAATGTATTAATTGAAAATTCAACTATTTGATTGGTAAATAATCTGTTTGGGTTGATCATTCGGTTATTTTGTTGAAAATTCGTCTTTTTGCGTTGAGTTCAACTGTTTTTTAATTAAAAATTAAAACCTTTTTGGTTGAAATATCAACCATTACATTTTTCGTTGAAATTAATCTTTTTTCATTGAAAACTCTACTACTTGGTTGAAGATTGGACTATTTTGTTAAAGATTCTGTTTTCTGGTTGAAGATTCATAAAATTATTTGAAAATTCCTCTCTTTTGTTAGAATTTTCATATTTTTTTTTGACCAAGAAATATGAAAATCAATCTGTTTTGATTGAGGATTCATCTATTTCGTTGAAAATTCGTATTCTTTGTTTGAATTCAACTGTTTTTAAATTGAAATCTTTACATTACAAATATATTATATTTTTGTTGATAATCCGTCTTTTCTTTTTTGAACTCAACTGTTTTTTATTTTAAATTAAAATGTTGTTAGTTGAACATTCAACTATTTGGTTGAAAATGAATCTGTTTGGATTGAAGATTCAGTTATTTGATGGAAACGTTGTCTTTTTTGGTTAAATTCAACTATTTTTTATTAAAAATTAAAACCTTTTTGGTTGAAATATCAACTATTACATTTTTTGTTGAGAATTCATCTTTTTTGGTTGAAAACTCAACTACTTGGTTGAACTACTTTGTTAAAGATTCTGTTTTCTGGTTGAAGATTTATCATTTTAGTTGAAAACTGATTTCTTAGAATAAAAATTTTAATTTTGTTTAAAATCCTTTTTTTGTTGTTGAAAATTAATTTTTTTAACTTCAAATTCAACTATTTCATTCTTAGTTAAAAATGTATGTTTCTCAATTGATAATTCAACTTTTTGGTTGAGCATTCAATAATTTTGTTCAAATCATCCTTTTTGTTAAATTTAGAACAATTTGGTTGACATTTTTTTTTTCTTTCTAGACCAAAAAAGTTTTCTTGGTTGAAAATTCGTTTTTTTTTTCTTTTAAAATTAATTTTTTTTTTAGAAATTCAATCTCTTTCTGTTAAAAATTCAACTATTTGATGAAAAATTAATTTGTTTTGGTCGAGGATTCAACTATTTGGTTGAAAATTTGTCTTTATTGGTTTAATTCTACTTTTTTTATTCGAAATAAAAATTTTGTTAATTGAAATATCGACTATTACATTTTTCGTTGAGAATTAATCTTTTTAAATTAAAAATGCAACTACTTGGTTGAAAATTGAACTAAATACTTTGTTAAAAATTCGCTTATTTGGTTGAATATTCATAATTTTAGTTCCAAATTCACCTCTTTGGCTAAAAATATAACTGCCATTTTCTTGAAAAATCGTTTTTCGTCGTTGAAAATACATTTTTTTTTAATGAAAGTTTAAGTATTCTAATTTTTTGAGAAAATTTATCTTTGTCAGTTAAAAATATTCTATTTGATTGATAATTAATCTGTTTTGATTAAAGATATGATTATTTTGTTGAAAATTCGCCTCTTTTCCTTGAATTAAATTGCTTTTTTTTATTAAAATCTTCTTGTTGAAATATTAATTATTACATTTTTCGTTGAGAATTCATCTTTTTTGGTTGAGGATTCACCTATTTCGTTGAAAATTCGTATTCTTTGTTTGAAGTCAACGGTTTTTAAATTCTAATTAAAATCTTCACATCACAAATACATTTTTATTGATAATCCATTCTTTTTGTTGAAAGTTCAACTATGTTGAAAATTCATTTTTTGTTGTTGAAGATTTACCATTTCAGTTAAAAATTAATCTCCCTGTTTTTAAATTGAACTATTTTGTTGGAAATTCATTTTTTTTAATTCATTTTTTATCCTTGCGGTAGGTTATGTTTGTTCACTTCTCAAAAATTAAAGCAATTTATTTTTGGATCCTATAGCCAATCATAACATCAAAAAAGAAGAATATATTAATTTTAAATTTTTGTTGGTTGCACATTCAACTATTTGATTAAAAATTTATCTATTTTGTTGAGAATGCAATATTTTTGTTTTAAATGTTAAGAATTTAAAGAACATTCTTAAGCTTACCAAATATGAAAAACAATTATTTCGGTAATTAATTGACCGAGGGGGTGGGGGCAAACAAGAAACTCCATACACTGAAAAATTTTACTCTGCTGACCCTGCTTCTGAGAGTCAGCGACGGACAAAATTACACTAAATTATAAGCGACAGTCGAATGCGGAAAAAGTGCACTAACTTTCGATGAGAAATTGTTGAATATAATATACACTATACTTCTTATAAAAAAGAGCCAAAAAAGCTCATTTTAATCATAAGTATAGGGATTCTCAGGCTTCAATGTGTTGGTTGAAGAATCTTCTGGACTTTCCACGTGACAAGTGCCGGGTAAAATAATGTAGCCTTCATGACGATTCCTGTGAAAAGGGAAACTTACAATCTCATTTTGAAAATTATACAAAATCATAACACGATAATCATTCTCTCAGTGATCCACATTTTAGAATATTTATTTTATTAAAATTATTAGATTATTTTCTTCATGAAGAATTTAATTTATGAGATAATTTATTATTTTCTTTCATCGGCAAAAAATAGGTTCAATCTAAAGGAGAAAATTATAAAAATATTTGTATTATCGTCTCCTTTTTTTAAAGTTCCTTATGAATTCTATGGTGGATCAGAGAATTCATTCAGTCTTTCATTCTTTCGAATCTACACAAATATTTTGATTCTTTTAGAAAAATTATTTGTGCAGAAAACAGACCTTTAACCATTTAACTATTTGATAAAAAGGAGGCGAAGATGAAAACTATTATTAGTGAAAACTATAATTAATCACTGATAAGAATGAATAGAAAAATGTGCTTAATAAGTTCTAGCCTACTTTCATAGTTAAAATATGTTCTATATTTTCCCAATTCAAATCACAGATCCCTTCTCTATCATGCACGCTAGAGAAGTTTTCGGCGATTGAATATAAGCTCACTTCACTAAATAAAAAAAAATCTATCGATGATTTCTGAGACGAAAATCAACCCATGCATCATGCAAAGAATGTTTTGAAGTAAAATATCGCAAAATGCTGATCCGCTCGCAAAATGATGAAATGAATTGACATTTGTTTGAATTCTTAAACGATAAAGAATATCAACTTTTTTTCTATCGTCTCCCCATGTGCTTTAATCGCTAGCCAAGTAATTTTTTAACAAGTAAAATATCTACACAAATTAATAGGATTGCATGTAGGAGGGGAATGTGCAGACGACTTCCTTTTTATTGTAACAGATTTATAACATATAAAACAATGAAAATTCGTAGTTAGCAATGTTTCGGACAGCGAAGACCGAATATCAGTTTTGGTATTTTATCTAATTTCAATTACTCAATACTAATAAATACGTCGAAACACACTTCTTGCTTAACTTCCTGCAAAATAAAATAAAACAGAAAATAAAATTATGAAATAAGAGTAAATAATCTTTCAATTAAAACGCGTTTTAAAATCGAATAAAGACTTTTCTAAGTAAAAATAAAAATCATTCTAGAGTTCACACAGCTTTACTCCCAATCACGAGAGTTCATGTTTCACTTTTTTTTAATGAATCATCACTAAGTGCATTAATACTTTTAGGGGCGAAGTACTTTACACAAAATTATCTTTAGTCTTTCTGTAGTTGGCACGGGCACTTTACACTTTTTTTAGTCTTTTTCCAGACTTTGATATTTCATTTTAAGAATTGTCTTTAAAGAGCAGATGGTCGATTATATCGTCAAGCTACTCTCTAATTTTCTACTTTTAACCGAAGTCAATGGAATACAGATGTAAGACACAAGCTGTATTGTTGATTGGCTGGTTACACTCGGCCTTTCAAGTCGATCACCTTTTCGCTGTCAGTTCTGCAATTTCAAAACTTTTTCTTTTTCCCCTTATATCTTTTGTGCATTTGTTTTTTAGTTTTCAGCTAGTTTAAAGGACTACTTTTCAATATCAATATTTTAAAAAACGTAAATAAAGAGATTAGTGTTTTGATTTCTATGTGACGCCTTTTAATTTCTTTCCCTAAATATCTTAAGCGTGATTTGAAAATATACCCGTGCGAAAATCTAAACTTTGCATGCTTTCTAGATGCTAGAATTTATTTGCAGGCATTCACGAAATCAACAGAAAATTAAAAATATTATTCGTGAAGAAAATAAAACGTACCCGTAGAGGCAATAGTGTTGGACAATGAAGAAAATATCGAAGGCGACTGAAAAAAAGCCCAGACCGAATTTCGTCGGATCTCCGAAAATACTTTCCCAGTCATCTGCATAAAAATGAAAGAATTTTTCGAATGAAATAATAATTTTAGAATCGAATAATTTATTTCTTTTTTAAAATTTATAATTACCAAAGTTGTAGGCGTTAATGATCATCTGTAACATAGATAAAGTGCCCCCAGTGAAATCTAGGAAGATATTTCCGATACTCCATCCAACTGTCGATTTTCTTTTGTAGTTATAGAACGCCTGTGGTACATATTTAATTAAAGTAATCGCTAGTTTTACGTAACTGCAGTAGTAGAGAAAATCGAGCCATCCAATCACATGTCCGAAGGCCAAAAATGTAGAAATCCCTATGAAGATCGCAAAAATTCCATGAATAATTCGAGCTGTTGTTGATACTCTTTGCGTTCCAATCTGAAAAAAATGTACCTAAAAAACTGATTTTAGGAATAATTTATTCGATGTAAAGTGCATCATTACCTCGTAAATAAAACACTGTAGAATTGTGATTACTGTCGCAAAAAATGCGTGTAAGGAAAAAAATATATCGTTTTCTTTCACTGGGTTCAAACCTTTCGGATAGCGACTGAAATATTCTTGCTGTAAAAATCAAGACTATAAATTACTTTAATACATATTATTTATAATGGCAACGAATAATGATTGAAATAATTTGTACCTCTATTTCAGGAATCCAATAAAGTCCACAGTTGAACAGGGAGTACAAAACAAATCCAACTAAATTGAGTGATAAAAAGTCGAAATTCAGTCCCACGACACTTTTTCGTTTGTAATTGCTGTATATTTGCGGATAGAAACTGATACTCCATGCCAAAAAGTAAAGCCATCCTACTACAGTACTAACGTGGTTCAGAACATCAGATTTTTCTACTGTTATCCTCAAAAATGCGTCTGTAAAACTGCAAAATTCAAGGAGTAGACTTTGTTAGTCGTCCTACTTTTCAAAAGACAAGAATATCAATTTTATTGATGATTTTCTTGTAAAATGTTCTGCAAAATTTTGGTAGGAATTTGTTAGCAGACAAATCGAAATCTTACTTGTATTCGCCATTGTTTAATTGATCACGTGTTAAAATAAGTACTTTGTAAATCGGCATTGCGTTTTATAAATCAGCTTCAGCCTTAAGACAATAGAGATCTATAAAAATATATAAAACCACTCTCACTTTTCAAACCTACAGTTACATAGAATTGAACTTAATACACAGACTTAAATCTCACAAAAACATATCACAGTTCATGATATCACCATTTGTACGAAAACTATTGTTATATAATAAATTAAGCTTAAAAATTAATTGATTTGAGGATAAAAATTAAAATTCGTAAAGTTTGAATGACAAAAAGCAGAGAACTGCACTGTTCAAAACCTGAGCAAAGACTAAGCGAATGAAGTAAAGTTTTGAAGAGAGGAAGAGGCTAAAAGGCTATCTACTGCAGAACAAGCGAATGTCAAATGTTTTGTTGATTAGAATCTGTTCCAAATTCCTCCGTAAAAACAAAACAATCAGCCATTGTTTATTACAAAGTGTCAGCACCCCCTATGGGTTCAAATAACTGCATCCATTCATTTTAATCAATTTTAAACCACAGATAAGAAAATTTCGCAGATAAATCGAATTCATTTCTGCACAAATAGATATATTTAACATCAATTCGTAATTTTCCACTCTTTTCACCCCTAACCGTTAGAGAAAAGTTTCCAAAATATTGGAAAGGGGTCGTCCATAAACTATGTTACCAATGGAGGGGGGGGGGGTGAGTGTATGTAACATTACGAACTTAGATAACTTAGATACATTTTAAGAAAGTGTGCGTATTTTGATAACAGATGGCCCTGCAACGGTACAGTTCAATAATAATTTAATAACTTAATTAGTTTGAAAATCACTTTCACATTTCAGACTTCACACTCTTTCCCCTATTCCCCTTTTCTTTAAATTCCTATTTTTCCTCCTGTTTTCAAGAAACTTCACCTTTTCCCCCCTTTTTTCGTTTTTTTGTAAAAAGTTAAATTTGAAAAGTTGAAGTTAAAAAGTAACCTTTTCCGGTCAAAAGTTAAACTATTTGGTTGAAAGTTGAACATCTTTGATAAAAATTCATTTTTTTGGCTGAAGATTCATCTCCGGCTGAAAATTTAACAAAAGGTTGAAAATTCGCTCCATTTTTATCAAAAATGTAATGGGTTGTTAAAACATTTATCGGTTTTAGTTGTGGATTCAACTCTTTTGTTGAACATTCCTCTGTTTGGTCAAATTCAACTGTTTTTGATTTCAAAATCAAATATTTTTTGGTTAAAGATTCATCATATTAGTTGAATATTCAACTATTTGGTTGCAAATACACTTTTTTGTTGAAAACTCAACATTTTTGTGAAAAACTCGTCTTTTCGACTAGAGAATTCAACAATTTGGTAAAAAATTAAACTATTTGGTTTAAAATGAACTTTTTTACAGAATATTCATATTTTGAATTGAAAATTCAACTATTTGGTCGAAAATAATATTTTCTTATTGAAAACTCATAATTCAACATTTCAACTGTTTGGTTGAAAACTTAACTATTTCGCTAGAAATTAATCTTTTTTGGTTGAAAATTAAACTATTTTGTTGAAAGTTGAACTCCTTTATTAATTTTGCATTTTATTAGAAGATCACATATTTGATTAAAAATTTAACTATTTTGTTGAAAATTCCTTTTTTTTGTTGTTGAAAATTAATTTTTTTATCTGAAAATTAATGTTCTTTGTTGAAAATTCATCTATATGGCTGGAAAGTTATCTACTTGTTTGAGAATTCACCTATGTTCTTAAAAATCCGTCTTTTTTCGTTGAATTGAACTGTTTGAAAATTCATTTTGTCCGTTGGAAAGTCATTTCTTTAACTGAGAATCAAACTATTCCATTTTTGGTTGAAAATTATCTCTTTTAGTTGAAAACTCAACTATTTGGTTGAAAATTCACGTATTTTGTTGAAAATTCAACTTTGTACGTTAAAAATTCAGCGACTTGGTTACAAATTTAGCAACTTGGTTAAAAATTCAACTATTTTATTAAAGTAATCTTTTGTGGTAGAAAATTGAACTATTTTGTTGAAAATGCGCCTTTTTAGTTTGAAAATTTAAGTATTTCATTGAAAGTTGAACTATTTGATTGAAAATTGGTCTCTTTTGTTTTGAAGCTCTAATATTTGGTTGTTAATGCAACTGTTTTCTTAAAAATTATTTTTTCAATTGAAAATTCATGTATTTTGTTGAAAATTCATCTTTGTATGTTCAAAATTCAGCGAGTTGGTTAAAAAGTCAACTATTTTATGAAAGTAATCTTTTGTGGTCGAAAATTGAACGGTTTCGTTAAAAATGCGTCTTTTTGGTTTGAAAATTTGACTAATTGGTTAAAAGTGGAGCTATTAGATTGAAAAATCGTCTCTTTTGTTTCAAAGTTCAAATATTTAGTTGTTGATGCAACTTCTTGGTTAAAAATTAATTTTTGTTGTTCAAAATTCGTCTTTTTAGGTTGAAAATGAAACTACTACGTTGAAAATCCAATATGTTTCGTCTTAAAATCTTAGGAATTGAAATAGTTTCATATTGAATTCAATAGGGTAGCTATGATAATTTTATTTCAAAGAACTTATTCTCCTATTATTCCCTTACTTCCGTGAGTCTGGCACTGTGTTATTCCCATGCTATCGGTCTGGCGATTGAATAATAATAAACTTGGGAATCAATAGTGGATCCTAGAAGAAAATTGACTCTCAAACTATCACTTGCAAATTTCAATTTTTCACCTGCCTCAGTTATCCAAACGCCCCAGACAGGGCGTCTGACATTTATGGGCATCGAAAGAAGGATCATTTCCCAGATATATTCGCCACTAATTAGGTCTTATATTCCCACCTGGCGAAAAACGTCACCAGCTCTTAGACCATAGTAGTCCAGTTTTTCTGATGAATAGCCCAGGCCAAATCAAGTTCCGCCAATCAAGTTTGCAATATATTTTCGCTATTCGACCTGAAAAGCTGGACGACTAGCAACGGCCTTTAAAATGTAGTGCCATATAATTAAATTGTAGGTAGCACCGAAGAAAGGTGTCGTTTAAATTAATTTATGTACTTAATTTCTCACCTTGTAATGTTGCTGGGAGTGACATTTGCACTAAGGAGCACATTTCCTGCACCTAGACCATGAACTACGATAGTCCAATTGTCTTTTGAACCTTTGTCCACAATTAAATTGGCTGGAACAGCTCGAATTAAATCTGGATGTTGAATATCGAAGGTTACGTTCACTTCACTCAACAATGGTTCACTGTAAAAAAATATTTAATTAATATACTATACTACTATTAATACTATGCTACTATTAATCTACTATATATTTAATTAATACTACTAATGAGCCTTCCATAAAATACATTACCAATTTACGGGGGGGGGGGGGTCACTAAAAGTAACGTTACAAACTTAGATAACATTTAGTACGTTTTCTGAAGATAAATTTGAACAAAATTTGCAAACTTTCAAAAGATGGCCCTGCAACGGTACAGTTAAATAATAACTTAATAAGCTTAAAATCGCTTTCATATTTCAGACTTCACACTCCTTCCCCTATCCACATCCTTTCCCCTTTTTTAAAGAATTTTTCTTTTTTCCCCTTTTATCGTTTTTTCGCTAAAATGCGAAATGAATGAATAGGAACCAGTAAGAAAAGCCAACTATTTTTGTTTTAAAACAAACTGTTTGATTCAAATTTTAATTATTTTCTAGAAAATGCAACTATTTTGTTAAAGTCCTTTTTTTTGGTAAAAAATTCAACTACTTGCTTGAAAGTTAAACTGCTTTGTCAAACACATTTTTTGTTGAAGATTCATCCCTTTGGTTAAAAAATCATCTTTTGGGTTGAATGTTGAACTATTTTGTTGAGAATTCATTTTTTGCTGGAAGATTCATGTATTTTATTGAAACTTTGTCTTTTTTGGTAGAAAATTAATCTTCTTGGCTAAAAATACATCCTTTTTGGTTAAAAATGCAACTGCTTTAAAATTAATCTTGTTGGCTTAAAATTCATCCCCTTTGATTGAAATATCATCTATTAAATATTTCGTTGAGAATTCATCTTTTTTCGGTTGAAAATTCAAGAATTTGATAGAAAAGTAACTTTTTTATTTAAAATTCATATATTTGGTTGAAAATTCAACCATTTTTATGAAAATTCAACTATTTTGTAGGATATTAACTTTTGTTGAAAGTTCATCTTTTTTGGTTAAAAATTCAACTACTTTGTTAAGAATTAATTTTTTTAATATTCACCTCTTTGCTTGAAAATTTCATTTTTTTTACTTTGAAAATTATTTTTTTTTGATTGTTAAAATTTTTTTTCTTATCTTAAAATTAAATATTCCATTTTTTTGGTGAAATTTGCTCTTTATAAGTAGAAAATTCAACTATTTGGTACAAAATCCATGTATTTTGCTGAAAATTCGGCTTTTTGGTTCGAAAATTAATCGAAAAAATTTTCGTTCGAAAGTTAATCTTGTTTGTTGAAAATTCATCTTTTTGGTTGCGGAATCAAATATATTGGTACAAATTCGTTTTTTTTTTTCGTTTAATTCAACTGATTGAAAATTAATTGTTCTTGGTTAAAAATGAACTTTTTTGCTGGAAATTTCAATGTTTTTAGTTGAATTTTAATCTTTTTTGTTTGAAAATTCGACCATTTGGTTGAAAATGCATCTTCGTAGGTTAAAAATTGAACTACTTTTTATAAAGTCATCTTTTTTGGTCGCAAATCCAAATCACCCTATTTCCCCTGTTTTTAGGGAATTTTGGGCTACGTTACTTTTCAGGGAGGGGCGATAAGGTTAAACTACGGTCGCCAACGGGGGGGGGGGGGATATCCCGAAATTAGAAACGTAGTTTATGGACGGCTTCTAATGCTTTAAGAAACCTAAGAATTTGCAGTTTTTTTCAGGACCCTTTTACAGTTTCTATAAAAATCTTTTTTTCATTCTTATTTGTAAAAGTAAAATATTTTTAAAACTCATCCTTGTTAAAAAAAAAACTGTCTAGACACATTACTAAAACACTTTATTGAATTCAGTTTTTTAGTCTGAAAAATAAGAGTAATGAATTAAAATCGAAATTAATTTGTGCTATTTTCCAATCAGTAATTAAAGAAATATTAGAAACCTATGAGACTGACAAGATAGAGAAATATTGCATTTTGTTTAAGATATAAAAGACATTTGTGATTTTTTTAATTTATTCATAGAAATTTACTCAAAATAATGTATAAACATAATTTACAATTTACAAAATTATCAGCAAACAACTGATACCTCGACAAAATAAAAATGTTACAAAATAATAATCCTTTTTCAAAAAAATAGAATTTTCTTTAATTTGTTTCAAACAGATAAACTTTCGCGATTTGTGAAATTTTTTTCACACTTGCAGCTGTCAAGTATCGATAAAAAAATGTTCCCATGTTTTTTGGCTTATAAAATATTTTTGGTAAACATTACCGTTATACTGGAATACGAATTTAAGGGGTCTGGAAATTCCAACACTCTAGAAAATTGTCAATTTATGAGTTAAAGGTCTAAAAATCGAAATATTGTATTGACAAATACGTTTAATTTAAAAGTATTCTGCATCATGGATATATGTAAGGAAAGTGTCATTCATTAATTTTTATTTTACAATTTCTAATATATCTTTTTGTCAATACGTACCCGAAAATTGTAATATGTTATTTTCCTACACTGATATAATAATAATAATAAATTAATACTAATATTATTATTATTTGTAAAATTACTTACGATAGATATAAAGTAAAGGATTTTTCATTCCCAACATGAATAGTCAGATCTTGTGGCGATACTTGAAAGTCAGCATAAACTTTCGTTGTGACTGTAAAATAAATGATAAATTATGTAAATAGAATATGAATAAATGTTGATTTAATTTAATTTACAAAAAACATTCATTCTTCTAACATACCTACTAACACTAGGAACGAGATTGTCTGTAGAAAATCCATCTTTTAAATCTGAAAAAAAAATTTGTTTTAGCGAAAAAAACCTGCAAAAGTATCTATTTAAATTATCCCACTTCTCACCCGCTTCAACCTCTAATTTTCCCATCCCTAATAAAATTTAAATTAACGCGCGTTATTTAAAAAAAAGGTCGCTAAAAAATACCAATTTTGAAATTCTCTAACTTTTCCTGATTTTTCCCTGACGAATTTTTCATTTTCCCTGACCGTTATAAATGTTTCTTTCTGGTTAAGTTTTAGACCGAAGAAAAATTATTTTCAACTCAAATGAGGAATCATTAACCAAAAGAATTAATTTTTAACAAAAAAGAATAATTTTCTACCAAAAAGACGATTTTTCAACAAAATACATGAATCCTCAACCAAATAGTTGAATTTCCGAATATAAAAGATCAATTTTGAATAAAAAATATCAATTTTCAACCAAAAACTAAATGGTTACCTTTTCAGTTAAAACAATTATTTCTCAACCAAAAAAATAATAATTTTCAAATAAATAGTTAAATTTTCAACCAACAAGATTAATTTTCTACGGAAGAAGACGAATTTTTAACCAAATACATAATTTTCGGTTTAAAAGGAATGAATTTTTAACCATGAGAAACGAATTTTCAACAAAATAGTTAAATTTTCTGCTAAACAAATTAATCGTCAACCAAAAAGATGAATTTTTCTCCAGGTAGATTAATATTCTGCCACATAAGACGCATTTTCGACAAAATGCATGAATTTTTAACCAAATAATTGAATTTTCAAATGAAGAAGATAAATTTTCGGACAAACACGGAGTATTTAAATTTGTAGTTAAAACAATTAATTTTAAAGAAAAAAAACGAAATTTCAACAAGAGTTATATTTTTAAGCAAATAAATGAATTTTCAAATATAATGATGAATCTTCAATAGAAAAAATGAATTTCGAACTAAATAGTTGAATTTTCGACCAAGAGATGAATTTTCAACCATAAAGATTAATTTTCTACCAAAAAAAGACGAATTTTCAATCAAATATATGAATTTTCAAACAAAAAAGATAAATTTTCAGCCAAAAATGGAATAATTATATTTTCAGTTAAAAAAATTCATTTTTAACAAACAAAAAAAAACGATTTTTCAACCAAGTACATGAATTTTTAACTAATAAAGATAAATTTTCAATGAAGAAAGAAGAATTTTCTAAAATACAGTTGCATTTTCAAAAAATTAAATATGATTTTTCAACAAAAATGTTCATATTTGACCAAATAGTTGAATTTTCTGCTCAAAAAGCCGAGATTACAAAAAAACAGTTGAATTTTACACCAAATAATTGACTATATTTATAAATGACACGAATCAGTTTTTCGAGGTCAACATTTTTATTTAAATAACTGAATACAATCTGTACAATATTTTAATAATTTTAAATACATTTCAGAACTTCCAATTTTTTAGACAATTTGACGTTTTTCTTCCTTTTTAAATGTTAGTAAAATTCCACAAGGGTCAGGTTTTTGAAACTGAATTTAATATTCCAATGATACTACGGCCTCAGAAATTTTGAATATAATTTAGGTCCGCGCAATAAAAACCTGAAATTTTCGTTTTCAGGCATGAAAAATCAGTACACAGCACAACAAATCAGAAAATCAGGTCGTGTGGTCATCCTATGTTAAGTAATTTTTATTTAAATGTAGGAAAACACGTACCAAGGGCGGATCCAAAAAACTGTTCTGCCAATTTTCTTCAACGAACGTATGTCATACTTCTTGATTGAAAATTCAACTCGTGTGTAGAAAATTTGTCTTTTGGCTTGAAAATTTAACAATTTAGTAGAAAATTCAACTATCTGATCGAAAATTCCTTCTTGGTTGAACCTTCAACTATTTGGTTGAAAATTTTAAAATTTAACCCTGTGTTTTTCTTGAAATATCAACAATTATGTTTTTGGTTGAAAATTTGTCTTTTTTGATAGAAAATTAATCCTCTTGGTTAAAAATTCAACTATTTGGTTAAAAAATGATGTATTTCGTATTTGGTTAAAAATGTATGTACTTTGTTCAGAATTCGTCTTTCATAGTAGAAAATTAATCTTCTTGGTAGAAAATTCATCTTTTTTTTCTTGAAAATTCTACATTGTGTATGAAATTTTTTTTGTTTATTGACGGACAAATCTTTCTATGTTGAGAATTGAAATATTTTGTTGAAAATTCGGAAACTACTTGTTTGAAGGTTTATCTACTTTGCTAATTAATGAGAATTAGGGAAAAAAATTTAGTCGGAAAAAATTACGTTAGATAGGGGTTGAGGGAGGGGGTCAAAACTTAGGGACACTAACAAAGTGGGGGGAGGGGGGAAGTGGTTTCAAATTTCATTTTAAAAAAACTAAAAATAAGGTCTGATAATTAGGGAGTTCAAATTTGTTAAGGAAATTGGCCTGAAGTAATTTATGTGCCCGATACACTAATTTTCCGCGCTTGACACGCACTTCATTGAAATTAGGGGCGTTTTACAGATCAGAAGGGAACAGAGATAGAGACTTACCTAACCTCAAACTATGAAGAAGGCTAAAAGTATTGAAATGATCGTGAAAATTCTTCATTTTTGTTCGAACATTATGCTTTTCGTGCATATTTTTCCTCGGTTCGTCACACTTTCGAGTCGCAGACACACATGACGTATAATAATTATTTTTATTTCTTTTATTTAAACAGAGTTAACCTCAAAACCATATTACACTTGTGCAAATTATTGACGTTTACGTATATAGATAACGCGCTGATCACGAGAGATATTTTTATCCTCAGATTGATATTGATGTAGTCAAATAAGTGGTGAATAATATTTCTATATCTTTAGCAATGAGGAACGTTTTATCTGTTTATTGAACTCGCGAACTGTCAGCTGTCAAACAATAACATTACTGGGTGGCATCAGCTACGATGAAACCCGCACCCCGGGTTTTACTTTTAAATTTGAATTCCCACGAGCAATTTTAATTTTTTTATATTACTACTTGTTGTTCTATTTTTAATATATATTAGATGTTATAAAAAATAGTTTTTTTAAGACAAGGATAAGAAAATATTTTTAAAAATTCATCACGGGGAATTGTATTGTCCCTCTGGTATGAAATGAGTTGGTTTTTAATCAGAAGTATCCAGTTTTCTATTTATTCGTCATCGTTTTCCATTATAAAATACCTCAATTAGTTAATTCATGTTCTATTGTGAATTAGTTGCAATTATTCACAACTAACTGATTAAATTTCATTTTATATTCTTTCGTTCTATGGATATTAGAAAACTTATTGTGTTTCGAACAAACAAATTATACAACAAAAAGAGTCTCAATTGTAATTTAATTTCTGAAATTATATAAACACCAACTCACTAACACAACAGCAACTCATTCAAAAAAATTTTATGTTTGTGTCAAAAATCACTACAAATAGCTTTGCGGGCTTTTAGTCAAATTCAACTACGTGAATCAAAATTTTTTATTTTGAATATCCTGTATTCAAAATTACTCTTGTACTTGAAGTTAGAGGCCGCCCATAAACTACATTACCAAGTATGGACTATTTTTACCCCCCCCCCCCCACCCACGTTGACGACGCTTCTTTTGTCTCACATCCACTCCCCTCCCCCAGCCCCCC
>JAABKJ010001518.1:0-30401 GCA_011634705.1 Andricus grossulariae
AAGTGCACCATTATTCCAGCCGACCGCTTAATTAAACTAATAAAGTGTCAACCGAACAGTGGGGTTCGATGTGCCCGGCTGGAGGGAGAGTGTGCTGTGTGCTGTGCGACATGCATGATTTTGATCATTTTTCGCCATGACGCATCACCACAAAAAATCTGACAAAAATGTATGTTGAAGCAGATACTTCAAGGTTTGTTTTGACAAAAAAATTGGAGGTGTACCTCCAAAACATAACCTCAAAAAAATATTTTCAAAATTTGAAAGCATTTTTTACCCCTATTTTTCATCCAAAAAATCCAAACTTTTTTCTGGAAGTTGCCTTTTTCGTTAACACAACATATATTTTGCTCGTCAAAATCGGTTAAGCCGTTTTCGAGAAAACCCCATTTTTTTATTTTACTACCCCCCTCCATATATCCCAAAAGAATGAAATTTGAAGGTTGAAATTTGCAGGATTTCATATTCACATAGATGCCAATATATGGTGCTAATATAGGCTTGATAGATGCGAGGGCCATTTTTACATGCTTATCCCCCTTAGGCCCTTTTACTTAGTTTCCAAATTGTAGTTGAAAATATGAAAGTTAATATTTATAGTTTCAAAATTTCCCGCGCATTTTCGAATCTTCACATTTCAACCGATAGGTGGCGAAAATTGAATTTAAATGAGCCTCCTTACACCGTACGATAGATGCAGGCTTAAACTGTTTAAGAGGGGATAAGCGTAGCTAAGGCCTAATCTGGAGCATGGGAGGGAGTAGGTAGCAAGCGTCCAGTCTCTCTTCCTCCCATGCGCCAAGGTTACGTCTAAGTTACGCTTATTCCCACTCTGCCCCCACTTAAGAAGTTTAAGCCTGCGAATAGCGTACGGTATGAGGTGGCTCAATGATCTATTCATTCCAAGCAATTCCGAGTTCTGCTCTTTATTCGAATAGTAGGTACAAATTGAACGCTCGAAAGGAAAGCGTCATCGCACTAATCTGAAAACTTTTAAAGAAATCAATATAGACTAAGATAGACAAAGGTGTTTGGTACATGTCTATCGGCCGAAGTGAATACAAATCGCCGAGACAAACCACAGAAGCTCGTTATTCGTGGAATGGGATACAAGGCAGTCGCAGAGAACGATATACAAAACGATCTGGAACGACAAGGACTACAAATAACGAACCAATGCTACAGCCTTAAAAGAGGCGGCAAAACACGATCCTGCTTTTGATTTACCGGTCTACATGGTAATCCCGCATAAAAGTGCCTAGTAAGCAACCTCATGTCAAACTGCCAAAAACCCAGTGAGCAAAAACCACAAAGTGTCAATTCGAAAGGAGAACACACTAAGCATGAAAGGAAGTCGATAACTACAAAATTATCGTCCTCCACAAGTCTACAATAATAGAAATGCATAATTGAATTTTCCACCTCTACCACAAAGCAAAGGGTAGTACAACCTACCACGATCAACTTTACTTGCAACAATTTGAACAGACAACACGTCATCAGCATGGACAACTAGCAAGACTCCGCTGAGATAGCATATTTAAAGCACAAATGAACCCAAAGTCATGGAAACAGCAAACATACAGGATCTACTGGGCGTCTTCTAGCAAATAAATCAACTATGTGATACAGGTAAACTCTTCAAACTAGCAATTAGACATAAAGAAAAAGCGTATGCGTGCCAAAATAATTTCAACGGTTACAAGCAATTAGCGAGCTAGCTGTTGAACTTGATGGATAGTCCCGAAATCGAAAAAACTTAAAACTAGTACCCTGGAACGCCAGTGGCTTGGAAAAAAATTGAAATACATTCCTATGTATCTTGATAGCTATGATGTAGATATATTCATGGTTAGATAAAAATAGTTTAATAATAAATCTAAACCGCGATTATGTAGATATAAAAGCTTTGGGAAAGAGATCAAGCTAAAAAAATATGTTAAAAATTATATCCCTTGCATTAAAATGAAGCTAGATAACATTAAATAATTAAAAATGCATGCAATTTAGTTGAAAACTCAAATAAGATTAGTATCCATATGTCTCCCGTCAAAAAGTCATGTTAGCACAATTGAATTAAATTCCATTTTCAACCTAAATAGCAAAGTCATAATAGCTGGAGATTTTAATGTTAAGCATGTCAGTTGGAACTGCTACAATAATAATAAAAATAGCAACATGATATATAAAATTACACAAATCAAAATTCGTATGCCCAATAGAGTACTCAGACAATTTAACCCTATATCCATATAATTCAAAAGCTCGCAACAGCATTGTAGACCTAGCTATCAACAAAAACATTGTAAGTATGCAATCAATTGATTATCTTGCCGGATTGTGCTCTGATCATAAACCGGTCTTGGGGTTGCTTAGTGATGATTAAATTATTATAGAACTGCCATGTTCTCGTAAACTTTGAAACTATAGAAAAGCTTTCTGGAAAAAATTTAAAGAAGAATACAGTAGAATAGTAGAACAATAAACAACTCTACACTTGATACTATTGATTCTATAAATAAAAGCGTAAACGATTTCATGATTATAATGAATAATACTATTAAAGATTCTACGTCTGTCCAACAAAACTTTGAACATAGAAATAAACTCCCGGAAAATATAACTCAACAAACTAAATACAGAAACTCTTTGCGGAAAATTTTACAAAAATCTAGAAATATTCACCTAAAAGCCTTCGAAAATATGGCAAATAAAAAATAAAAATTTATATTACTGAACATAAAAACAATAACTGGGAAGACAAACCGGCATACTGTAGCACTTAGGATAATTCTTTGTGGAATAGCACACCGAGAAAACATATTCTTAATTTAAGAGGAAAATTCCTCTACTTCAATCCTCTCATATTTTCCTCTCAAAAAGAGAATATTCCTCTAGGAATTAGAGAATTTCCCTCTTTTTTTTAGAGGAGAGATGGCAAAAGGAAGACTTTTGCATTTACCTCTAGGATCGAGTATAATCCTTTAATTTGTAGAGGAATTACTCTCAGATAAGAACTAGCGCATGCGGAGTCAATCAAGCGTAAAAACCGAACTTGTTTAGTGTCGGTCCGATTTGAGTGAACCGGTGGATTTTTAAGGAAGCAGTTGATTATAACATTTGAGCAATTGATAAAAAGCTGATTTGACTGTTAAAAAATGTGGACCTCAGCATGAATGTGCAGTTGTTCGAAACTAAATAAATTTTTAGATTGTGCATTTCTTTATGCACGTGTTGTACAAATTGTATGATTTATTCATTGCTATAATGTTCTTTCCTTTATTCCCGTACAACAAAACTTGCATGCATTTCTCTTTTATGTTTGTTGTTCTTCTTTTTCAGAGAAAAATGTATCAAGTATCAAAAAATTAAAAAGAATGACAAAAATGCCGCTTCTACTAACCAAAAGAATAGAACCAGTTCGTGATTTGGTGGTTTTGTTAGAAGCCAATATTTCCGGGCTCTAATCATATTTAGAAGAAGATGAATTACTCTCCAAATGACAGGATTGCATTTAAAACGGATTCGATGATCCTCTCCAATTGAGAGGATTTTTCCTCTTCCTTCAAGAGGATCCTCTTGATTTGAGAATAATCCTCTTCAAGAGAAAACAATGCTCTTAAATTAAGAGGGATACTTTCCATACCATATTGTAGAGGAAAAATTGCATCAAAATAAGAGGAATCCTCTCAAACGAAGAATATTTTTTTCTCGCAATTGCCGAAAATTTTGAAAATGTCTACAAACTAACTGGTGATGTGAGAGAACCTGAAAATAATGATAATTGGATTAAATTAAATTACCTACCCTCAGAGAAATTAAAGAAAAGGATATGCAAAACAAAAGCAAAGAAAGCCCCTGGCCGAGATGGCATACAAAACATTATACTAAAGTATCAACCTTTCACCCTGGACAGTACAACAGCTAGCTCGAATCACTGACTATATTATTACGAATTTTAATATTCGGCGCAGTACAGCTGCTCTCATCCTTGACATGGAGGAAGCTTTCGATACTCTATGGCATAAGGGACTCATAGCAAAATTAAAAAACTATAATATATTATATAAATAACATACCAATGTCTAGCGATGTTAAAATAATCCTAATTGTTGTCGACACAGCAATATTCATACATATGTATGTACACAAATTAGAAAAATACTTTCTTAGATGAAATCTTAAATATTTTAAATACTTAGGAGTAATACTAGATGCAAAAGTTAGTTATGCCATACATACCAAAGAAGCGCGTAGCACGGCTGCTACTGCAATAGACTCTCTCTACTCACTATTATGCAGAAAAAGTAAAATAAAGTTTAAAAGTAATATAGAAAAATTCAAAATATACAGAATAAGTGCCTGCACCAAGAAAAAAATGTTCTTCGTTTAAGAGGATTCCTCTTATTTTGGTGCAATTTTTTCCTCTACAATATTGTATGAAAAGTATTTCTCTTAATTTGAGAGAATTGTTTTTTCTTGAAGAGGATTATTCTTAAATCAAGAGGATCCTCTGAAAGGAAGAGAAAAATCCTCACAATTGGAGAGGATCATCTAATCCGTTTTAAATGCAATCCTCTAATTTGGAGAGTATTTCATCTTCTTCTAAATATGATTGGAGCACGGAAAAATGTTGCTAGATTCGTATACACTACTTTATTTCATTGTTAATTCATTACGCGAAAATTTGCGATAATCTTTTAAAATTCGCCGTAACAAAATTTTCGATTACGCGGTGACTTTCGCGGTGACGAAACGTTTTTTTTTTAATTACGGACTCTAATGGTTCTAACAAAGCCGCCAAATCACCAACCGGTTCTATAGTTTTTGGTTGATAGAAGCGGCATTTTTGCCATTCTTTTCAATTTTTCAATACTAAATACATTGTTTTCTGAAAACGAAGAACAACAAACATAACAGAGAAATGCATGCGAGTTTTGTTGCACGCGAATATTGGAAAGAAGATTATAGCAATGAAGAAATCATACAATTTGTACACCGCGTTCATAAAGAAATGCACAATCTAAAAATTTACTTACTTTCGAACGACTGCACATACATGCTGAAGTCCGAATTTGTTGACAGACAAATCAGATCTTTATCCATTGTTCAAATGTGATAATTCACTGCATCCTTAATAATCCACCGGTTCACTCAACACTAGCCGACACTAAACAAGTTAGGTTATTACGCTTGCTTGACTTCGCATGTGCAAGTGCTGATCTGAGAGTAATTGCTCTACAAATTAGATTATTATTTTTTTCTCGGTGTGAGAACGGCTATTAGCACAAAAAGAGGGACAAAGATTACTGAGTTGCATGAAAAAAACTAAAACCTCTAAAATCTCTCTCAAGTGTATCTTCCAATCTTGAATGATACATCTTCGCTACGTTATTAATATGCGCCTTTCAGGATCAAATATAAATTACCGCAGCATCTGCTACAAAATTAAGAAACTTATTTTCACAAAACTTCAATTTTTGGGGTCTGTAATAGCTGAAGTAACTGTAAATATTGTACATAGATCAGGTAAAGTTAGGCTAAGAAGTAATATATCACAAGCCATAGAATTAAATAAGTTTATCCCAAGTTTTTCCTAAATGATGAGATCCAAAACTAGTGAAACAAGAATTTACCACAACTACGATAAGAACTCAAAAACTATTTTCAGGTAAAGTCGCTTAAGATAGAAACGAAAAATGTATACAACACCTATGAAAGATAAATGTAAAAACAATAAAGAACATTCTCATTGATCTGTGAGAATGTTCTTGAAGCCGAAATTTTGAAGGTAGATACATATGATTTGAGTAAATGCAGTCTTATTAATTTCAGATCTAGTATCTCCAGTAAATCATTTTCAGGGAAAAAATCGTATGAAATCAAAGGCACTAAGACCTGTATCGTGCAGGACAAGAAAGAAGTTTCCACAAATTGGAAAAATTATGATATGTTCATATTGCAGAAAAGGATTCAGCCAATTTAATGCACAGTAACTTTCGAACAAAGTCAACCTAATAGAAATGGCTGAAGCACAAATAGATGATAATAATGAAGGTCCATCAGACGAAATAGAAAATGATACAGACTTTTATTATCACCGAATCAAAATGACAGCATCTCAACCAAATAAAAGGAAAGTTTGCGGAGGAAATTAAGGGTCCATATTATCTCACATGCGGCGAATCTCTCTGCAGCAAGTCACACCTGCGGCATGTCACATCTGCGGTATATTACATCTGCGGCATGTCACATCTGCGCAATGTCTCATGTGCTGTTTGTCACGATTGCGGCATCTCTACCTAGCGGCTTCTCTCCTGGGCGGAATTTTTCACAGCGAAATTGACACTTTTGCGGCATCTTTCACCAGTGGCAAGTCTCCCAGTAGCATCTCTCCCCTCCAAAAAATTTTAAGTTTGAATAAAAATGGTAAAATTTCGGCGAGTCTCCCAGGACTTTTTGTCTCCCCGGTGCCATCTTTCATCCAACAAAAAATTTGAAGTTTCATATTAAAATGGAAAAACTGCAGCAAGCCTCACAGGACTAACTGTCTCATCTGCGGCATCTCCGATCCGGGGCAAGTCTCCCCAGTGGCATCTCTCGTCCGGGAAACATTTTCGAAACCACGTCAAAGTGGCAAAACTTGAGCAAGTCTCCCAGGACTAATTGTCACGTCTGTGACATCTCTCTCCCTCGGCAAGTCTCCTCAGCGGTATCTCTCATCCGGGGAAAATTTTCAAGTCCACATCAAAGTGGCAAAACTGCAGCAAATCTCACAGGACTAATTGTCACATCTGCGGCAAGTCTCCCTGGATGGATTGTCAAATCTGCGGCATCTATCGCCAAAGGAAACGTTCTAAAGGGTTGTTGAGATGGAAAAAATGCGGCAAGTCTCCCGAGCGGCATCTCTCGGACAAGAAATTTTTCTATATAGTTGTAAGGATGGCAAAACTGCGGCAGGTCTCTTCAGCGGCATCTATCGCCCCAGAACATTTTCTCAGTACTTGCAAAGATGTCAAAACTGCGGTAAGTCTCCCCAGCGGCATCTCTCGTCAAGAAAATTTTCTGAGTAGTTGTAAAGATGGAAAAATTGCGTCAAGTGTCCCGAGCAGCATATCTCGGAGAAGAAAATTTTATATATAGTTGTAAGGATGGCAAAACTGCGGCAAGTATCCCCAGCGGCATCTATCGCCCAAGAGCATTCTCTTAGTAGTTGCAAAGATGATGAAACTGCGGCAAGTCTGCCCAGCGGCATCTCTCGCCCAACAAAATTTTCTCACTAGTTGTAAAGATAACAAAACTGCAACAAGTCTCACCAGCGGCATCTATCGCACAAGACAATTTTCTAAGTAGTTGCAAAGATGAAAAAACTGCAGAAAGTCTCCCCAGCGGCATCTCTCCCCCAAGAACATGTTCTAAGTAGTTTGTAGTGAAGTTTTCGAGAAAACTCATAAACTTGTGAAAACAACTTTCCGGGGTTTCGCCGAAGCCGTACTTAACCTCGGAACGCGAAGTACGGCCGATCAGGAAAAATTGATAAGAATACTCTTACCGTCCAGCCAGGAAAAGAAGCCTATAGTAAGACAACAGAATCGACATTTATGTTATAAAATTCACGCCGAAGCGCCAGAGTATCCTTAATTTGAATAATATTGTAATCCTCCACAATTTGCGTTAGAGGGATCGAGATCGTAACTGTGTATCAAACTGACAGCTCGTAAACACCGAGCAGACATCGCAGGCAGCCAACACCAAAGAAGCAGGACGGGAGGATGGAACAAAACCAACACAGCGCACCAGTTTCGCGCATGACATAGCGCCACTACCGGACGGCCATGTCTCACTGACGAAGTAGGGAGGTGCCACAACCAGCAACCATTTACCATCGTCGGCACTATGAAATGGCGTCACTACCCGACAGCCATGTTTCACCGACGAAGTGTGGAGGTGACACAACGAGCCACCAGTTTCTACCGTCGGCACCATAGCGCAACACCACTACCAGACGGTCATGCTTCATCGACCAAGTGGGAGGTGGCACGACTAGCAACCATGTTTCGCGGTCTACATCATATCTCAGCGCCACGATCGGCGGCAAATAGCGGTACTGATTCAATCACCAAGTCAGGACGAACCAGCCCTGCAACCCCACACCATTAAGCTTCACTAGAAGTATCAAAGGCAGTACGTAACAGAGTCGACAGAGTCAATGAATTACGAAGGCACCCATTGGCCGAAATCGACAGGCCAGCCATCTTCACTCCAACCAACCAATCGACAAGCGCGGCACGAAGAGTCGAGAAGGAAGGAAGTGGAGAAGAACGCGGGACCTGTCACTTATGTTTCTTGACTTTGCAGCGGTACGTCTGGTGAGACCGAGAACAGAAAAGATTCTAAAATTTGGAAAAGCGGATTTGAAATAAGACACTGAAATGGAGAGTAACAAAGGGGAGTACGCTCAGTGGCTTCCAGGTAAGTGGCCTCTTCTCTAGTGCTCTTGGTGAATCAGTTTCGTTTCTCGGCTTCCACGCGGTGTGACTTCCGAGACCGCGTGTGCGTGAAAAGTAAAGTGTGAACAGCGTCGACCGAGATTTCCGCGACACCCGGGAGTGAGGCATCCCCGACGATAGATAGTTGAGGCGGGCGTTCCTCAAGGAGACCGTTGGTGTAGGCACGCGACGCTAGGCGTCGAACGACGGCGTGCGAGTACGGGCATCTAGGCAGACCATTTCTGGTACCTGTAAGATTCGATGGAATGTTTCCTTGATTGTTGGTAAGAAATATGAATTGATATAGTGTTCCTGTTTAGTTAAATAAATATTATGGGTCCGGTGATCTGTGTCGCGGATAATGGTAAGTGGCAGGCGATTTCACATAACTGAGTTTTCCAATCCTGGGCCATCCGCGGCCAGGACGTGGTTGACCGTGGTGTACATGAGGTATTTGGAAAACTTGCTTACAAGTTATGAAGATGGAAAAAATGCGGGGAAAGATGCCGCTGGGGAGACTTGCTGCATTTTTTCCATCTTTGTAACTACTTCAAAAGATTTTTTGGGCGAAAGATGCCGCTAGGGAGACTTGCCGCAGTTTTGTCATCTTGAGAAATACTTAGAACATTTTCTTGGGTGACAGATGCTGTTGGGAAACCTTTTCGCAGTTTTTCCATCTCTAAAACTATATGGAAAATTTTATTGTCCGAGAGATGTCGTTCGGGAGACTTTCCGCAGTTTTGCCATCTTTAGAACTAATCAGAAAATTTTCTTGGGGAAGAGATGCAGCTCGGGTGACTTGCCGCAGTTTTGCCATCTGTAGAACTACTCAGAAAATTTTCTTGGACGAGAGATGCCGCTGGAAAAACTTGCCGCAGTTTTGCTATCCTTACAACTGTATAGAACATTTTCTTATCCGAGAGATGCCGCTCGGGAGACTTGCCGCAGTTTTGCCATCTTCACAACTAGTTAGAAAATTTTCTTTGGCCAGAGATGCCGCTAAGGAGACTTTCTGCTAGTGAGAGATGCCGCGGCTGTGGCAATCCATCCTGGGAGACTTGCTGCACATGTGACAATTAATCCTGTGAGAATTGCCGCAGTTTTGCCACTTTGATGTGGACTTGAAAATTTTTCCCGGATGAGAGACGCCACTAGGGAGACTTAACGCGGGTAGGAGATGCTGCAGATGTGACAATTAATCCTGTGAGGCTTGCTGTATTTTTGCCATTTTATATGGACTCGAAAATTTCTTCCTGATGAGAGATACCGACGGGGAGATAATAAGTCTTGGTAGACTTGCCGCTGTTTTGCCATTTATATTTAGAGCGTTAAAAAATGTTGGAGGGAAGAGATGCCACTGTAAGACTTGTCACTGTAGAGAGATGCCGCAAAGATGTCAATTTCACCGTGAGAAATGCCGCGCGTGAGAGGAGCCGCTAGCTAGAGATGCCGCAGTTGTGACATGATGCAGATGAGACATGCCGCAGATCTGACATGCCGTAGATGTGACATGCCACATGTGTGACATGCCGCAGGTATGACATTCCGCAGATGTGACATGCCGCAGGTGTGACTTGACACAGAGAGACTTACAGCATGTGAAATGATGTGGACCCATGATAATTGTCGCTTGATGACACGTATAAAGGACTTTGTTCAGGTAAAATAAAAAAATGGATCCCGTAAACAAGTTAAAAACGATTAGTACTATGCAATCTTTCTGAATTATTTCAGGGTTTTCAAACTGAGCTTCCAGTACTCAAAATAGGATATCCTAAATTTGCACAGCTTAGGCTGCGCCACTGCACTGACATTATATTTAAAGATTATAATGACAGCTTCAATTCAATTACTTGCAAACGTCCTTTAGAATCCTGCTATTTGGAAGGATGTGAATCTTTCGCCAAGCTAGGCACACTAAAAGAATATCTGACTAAAATTTTTGATGAAAATGTTATCAATGAAGTTACATTTACATCTTGGACACAAATTGATAGAATTTCATCAAAAATTCAAGTAGCTGGAAGTGATGGTTTTGTAGAAGACTTCTGTAACAAACTTTTTAGGTTGGAACACCATTTATTTAATGCAAGTTTGGGGAAAGCACCAATGAGAATGTGGAGATATCGATTCCAATACACAATCTCTCACAAGCTGTTTCAAGCCTATGCATAGATCGTCTCTTGAGAGAGAATATTCGTCCTCTTTTTATCAGATTTCAAAACTTGATGAGCAATCATACTGAATTAGATTTTGCAAAATTGCGACGGAGTAGATGGTGGAAGTTCCTTCCACTGTTCAAAACAGTAATAGATAACAAAAAGGACAATAATGTCCAAGGCATCAATTTATGCCCCGTGCGACGATACGCCAGGACACATGCTGCAACTGGAATTCGATGCATTAAAAAATTAGGCAATACTTGTAATCCTTCACAGGATAAGCTGAATGCAAAAAAGGTCACTGAAACGTCGAGCAACTTCTTAGAGGTCTCAAGGTGACACATCGTAGCTTTTCTGGAGAAATATTTCAACACTCATCCAAGAAGGAGAGCCTGCAAAAGAAAATTGATTACTTTTCAAATTGTGTGAGAATGAAGACGTTTAACTTATTGAATCCAGTTCGAGTCCAGTTTAAGATTAGTATAATAATGTTATTGTTCTGAATTCTTTCTTATAATTTTATTAACATTCTATAACATTTTTTTAGTAGATATTTATCGTTTTCTTGTAAAATCTATATAAAACAATGTCCAGTTTTTTTTGTGAAACTGAGGTTTGTTTACATTATAAATTTTTGTACACCCTTTTATCATACAATTCTTTATTTTTCGAAACAAATTCACTCAAAAATTTTCAAAACATGACGTGCTGGGAAAAAATACAGGACCGATTTGGATATAGCACAGGAAACTACTGTAGAAATTATATGTCTCATTCTATGAACACATAGATCATATTTTGTTGAACAGTGTTTCCGAACAAATCCACGCCATTTTCTCAATTCTGAACTTTTTTCAATTTTCTGGCGAATTTCGAAGGAAAATTTGAATAAACTGCCTGACTTATATAAAAAATGTGCCTGCTGCACGAGCACATTTTTATCGCGCGCTGCGCGTGCGACTCTCAAGTTTGGGCGCATCTAGGGAGCGCGACTGTTGGTTCTCGCGCTTCGCGCTCGACCTTTGTACTTCCCCCACATTTGTGCACAGAACTTTTAAAATTAAAGGTCAAAGCATCGACAACAGTAATTTGGTGATTGTGAATTCTCTTTTGTTGAAGCTCCTTTGGCTTTAACGAACACATTCTCATCACGTATCTCGTGCTTCGCACTCAATTTTGTCCACAATGCGAACTTTTGTATATTAGGTTCAACACTATTATATCAAATGTATATAACATTTATTTCTGTATCTCGGCCTGAGGTTGCTTATTCAGATATTGCAAAATAAAACACAAATTTTATTTATCATGATTACTTTAATATTTGCTCCTTATTTTGAATTAAATTTTATTCTCAGCTTCCCTGAAAATGTATATAATTTCCATGAATTTATATTATTGCAATTCATAATATGCATTGGTATTGAAAGAGACATATTTTCATTGCCTTGTTTTTATAATTAAAACAAGTCTAAGGCTAGGAACTTAAATTTTTTGTTTTAGTTTCCGGAAACTAGTGGCTTTCATGCTTTAAAAAGTTACGAAATGTTTTTACTTCTATGAAGATACTGTTGAATATTTTGGTTTTAGAAACTTACGATAAATAGACGAATTTTTATGAAAAGCCTCAAAATTTTTAATCTAATTTTCGAACCTTGAGTGTAAAAATTTAATATTGACATGTGTTTCATTTTGAGGAAACTAGTCGCTTTGAGGATTTAAAAAATGCAAAAAATTAAAAATTTGGCACAAGATACTCTGGGAAGTTTTTGTTTTAGAATCTTGCTTTTTTTCAAATAAGTTAATCTTGTTTATTTCCAATGTATTTCTATAAAAAAGTATGTAACAAATTTGTAGATCTTTTTTGCTCGAAGAACTTTTGTCTATTCATTTTTATTCGTTTCTTTTGTGTCGTTTTACCAAAAATTAAATTTTTTTTATATTACTTTTTACGGTTCAAAGAAAATCTACTCGACGTTTCTGAAAGTGATTGATAACAAATTTTTATATCCTCTTTGGGTGAACAAATTTAATTTTTTTTCCAAACTTGTGTCATTAAAAAAATTTTTATTATTATTTTTAATATTATTTTTCACGAAATGAACAAAAACTACGCATACTATTAAAAAATCATAAGCGAAAAATTTATAATTCTTTTTGGGGTAAACAAATTTTGTCTAATTGTTTTTTTTTCGTAGCTTGTGTCGTTTGTCCAGAAGTTTCGTATTTCTTTATTCTCAATGTTATTTTTCACCTTTAAAACAAAAACCACGCATCCTATAAAAAAATAATGATGGATAATTTTTTATATCTTTTTGAGGTATACAACTTTTGTAAAATTGTTTTTTTCGTAGCTTGTGTCGTTTGTCCAGAAATTGTTAATTTTTTAATTTTTAATGTTGCTTTTTACGAATAAAATGAAAACTACGCGTCCTATCAAAAATTGATCGATAACAAGTTTGTAGATATTTTTTGAGTGCATAATTTTTGTTAAACCATTTTTTGTCGTATCTCACATAGTTTGACCGCAAAATGGAATTTTTGATTTTTGATTAATTTTTGTGCAGTCAAAATTTAAATTTTGGTTTTTTCAGGAAAACTCAGAAATTAGATGTAATATTCTTGAAGGGCTTTCAAAAAGCAACATTTTTCTTTCCTTGACTTTTTTCATATCGTGCTTTATTTGGCTTAAAATGTTCATTTTCGTTTGTTTTTTTGAATTTTGTAAGTGCTATAACTCTCGTAATTTTTCCTTCATCAAGAAAGTCATAGTGGTAAATTGTTTGTCTTTACGAATACCATTAATAGCCGTACAGAGAATTTTTAAATTTGAAAAAAAGTGGCGTCAACATTTTAAAAAATGCTCTAACTTTTTGAATTTTCATCCGAAAGGGCTGGCTAACTAACTTGACCTTCAATTCAGGACGCTTAAAGAGTATACCAAAGACCAATCCAAACTGTCATTTTTTTCTAAAGTTATCGTGCTACAGACTACAAATCTACAGACACACTAATACACTAAGACACTAGCACACAGATGGACATATTCGGGAAAACCTGTTTTTCGGGTTCAGAGGGTCTCGAAACGTAGACAAAAAGAAAGAGGGGCGGGGGTCAAATTTTACACAAATCTAATACCTTCTCTGATGAGAATGTAACAAATTAAGCAAATATTCATGTGAAATTTTGTGAATCTAGGCTGTGATAGCAACCAACAGAATCTGTAAGGCCCTGAAGGTGAATCAAGGAAACAAACGATTAATGGAAGAGTACGAACGCCTTTCCTCTGACCTTTTGGAATAGATAAGAAAGGACGAAGCTAAGGCTAAGCAATCATCCAGCTTAAATGCCCACTGAAGGAAAAATTGTGTCTGATATGAACAAATTATGGATAGGTGTTCATCCTGCATCTTGTAGAAATCAATGCAACTTGTACTTTTAATTAACCCTGGTATTTATTCTATTTGCTATCTGATTTTTAGTTTTGGAACCTGTGGGGAAGACCTTCGAAGAATGGCTCCTTTCGGAAATTGTGCGTCACGAAAGACTAGAGCATTTAGCTTAGAAGTTAAAGCACAAGGCCGATGCTCACGAAGATTGGACCGTAGAAAATGCCGACATCTCAGCACTTCTGCCAGTGCAAACTGAACGAACTCAAGGTGTTGAAAAAACACACGAGGCGTTTGAATCTGATCTGCCTAGGCATCAGGATCGCGTCGAACAGATCGCTGCTATCACCCAGGTGCTAAAGTAAATATTTTTCCTCACAAAAACACAAACAAACAAAAAATCAAACCAAATATATTTGGAATACCGTGACTTCAGGATCAATAGTATTACATCCCAGTTATTAATTATATAATATATTATATGATATAATAGTAATATAATGCTATAATATATAATATAATATATAAATTATAACACCTACAGTAAATTATACGCAATGTAATTTTAAAAGAGTATCTATTTTACATTTCAAAACACTTGAAAGTCTGTTATTTTTATATGTTATAAGATAAATATCTACAAATCACGTGTTTTATTTGAAAATGATTCTAAAATCTAGCAAAATTAATCAAAATCACGAATGGGATGCATAGAAAAATTGTAATTCGATCGTACAGTTTTCCCCCTAATGTACGTATCGCTAGTGCAACGGAAACATTTTTTACTTTACACCGCCAAAAATTCTCATAAACTATTTTCTTCAAGGACCAATTAAAGTTTAATATTTCAAGGAAAAATGTAATTTCATTCTGCTTTCTCTAATTCTTAATATTATAGCAAAGTTATTATTTTCTTCATATAAATGAGAAAATGTGTTTGAATGATATATAGAAAATGAAGAAATAATTTTTGTGGAAAAAAATGAGAAAGAAGAAAGATGAGGTAAAGATGCATACAACTTTCGCCTATTAAATATTTTTATTTATATATTTTTCTACATCAAAGTAGGTACCTGTGTTTAATAGATGGCGCATTGTTCATAACTGACTTTCAACACGAGCTCTTTTTGTCTGACAGATTTATGCTATCATACATAACGGATCCTTGACGAAGGATTAAATTTATTAGATTATCTCCATTAGTTACTAGACAAGCCGGTATTATTATATTTTCAGAATAAAAGTGCCCGTTCTGTGGAGCGCTTCGATAAATAGTATGATCATTAACATACTGCAAATTCCTCATTAGATAACCATTGACACTTACTGCTAGAATAGGATATCCTGGAGCATCGGGTGCAGTGGCTATGGGTTCACTGGAGCTCGCTGCTGCCAACCTAATTCGTAAAATTCTATTTTTCCCATTTGCAGTATCTCCATATCTAATAGTCCAAGTTCCAAGTTTCGTTTGCGCATAATACCAGTCCGTATGGATGTCGCTTTTGCCAATCTTGAATTCCAAATCGGCTGGTGGCAGCGTATGCCATAGATAATTGCGTGATTCATTACTATAACGATGTGAGTCTGATCGCCTGTTTGTTTCTCCAATGGACCATTTCATTTCCGTGGGTACCGATAACTCCAAGAAGGCTTTGTTCGTTCCTTCAGTGATTGTTATCAATTTCACTGACTGGGAACCGATTCCATATCCTTCTATTGGATATGCCGTTAACTTATGTGTTCCTGGTCTGATATTTTCGAGATTAAAATCCCCATTTTCGTCTGTTTCAGTAGAATATAAATATCCAAGGACTTGTAGGTCAAATTCTTCTGTCAAAGAAGATGAAAATACAACCATGCTTCGAACAGGACTAGTTATCTGACCTTTCAGTGTGGCTCGTTTAAGTGGATATTCTTTTTCATTCATCCACTCATATGGCCAGATACCTCTTTAGATTCTTTTAGATATCTTTTAGATTCCTCTTTAGCCTGACGGATTGCATCAGCCTTTAGTTCTTCGTCGGTTCCTTCATTGAAGTAAAGCAGCCAGGGGCCATATAATTTTTACCATCCTGTTGGCGCAGTAAGAAAAGGTGAACCAAAGTGCCCTGCTGTCATAACATTTAAAATAAGAGCTGAGTGATGAACAGTTAGGTCTTGCTTGAGAGGACCTCCAGAATGGTAATCTCGACTAGCGGAGATCAACCACGCACCATATCTATTTCCAAACACCCCTTGATATGGTGTTTTTCTAATATACGCTGCATAATCATACTTGGAATAGATAGTACCATCTTCAAGTTTCCATGTTGTATCCTGGATTAGTCTTTCATTGGTTAATTCACTTCCATCTGGTATAATGCCCTCCTGTAATCTATTGGTCGCCTGATGCATAAATTGATAATCGAATCGATAGACTGTACGAAGTAAGCTAAAAGTTATTGGTTCATCAGCAGTGTTTGAGACATAAACGTATGTGTAGATGCCACTGAGTCCTTGTTCCATTATGTAGTAGTGTTCTATCGTTAACATTCCAGGCCTGTCTTCCAAGTACATAATGTGGACACGCTTAGCTGATTTATTTAGTACTTGAAGAGAAATGGGGGTAAATCGGTGATAAGTACAGTTGTGCCAGTCAAGATAAAATGATCCACCTCGAGCTACATTTTCCACGAGGTTTTTATCATTTTTATATAAAGAAGAAACAGTCCCGTCATTCCCAAAAGTTATTTTTATCAATCCGTTGTCGAGAGTTGCTGTAAGGTTTCTGATGATGAGGGATACGTCAGGATGATTCTCTGTTGAAATATTATGCTGAGGTGATATAGCCTCAACTATGAAAACAAAACAGAATTCAATTATCAGAAAAAATAAATATAATAATTGAAATATTAATCTTACGTATCTGGTTTTACTTCATGAATAACGTACGCGGTTCTTTTCAAACTGATAAGGAATCTGTACAGTGTCCTTCAGACATTTGTTTATATAAAGTGATTGTAACTATTCATATGATTATTATGCTGAAACATAGCTTAAATGAACTTTAATTAATGCATATAGCAATGAAATATGTATTCAAAATAAAATAAATTCACTTCGGTTGTATGGCATGCCAATAATAGGGCTAAGGTGACAAAAATTGATGCTCTTACCCTAAGATGTAAATTCCATTTAAAACAGTTTGTTTTTGATAGAGACTTATTTTTAGTATGTAGTAATTACTTTAAACACCACACAAAAATCGTAAAAATACTTTCATGCACAAATTAAAATACATCCTTAAAAATTTGTACTATGCAAAATGCACTTATTGTCGCTCAATTTTGGTTTTAGTAAGTTTTGACGGCATTTTTTTATTCAAAATGAAAGTTTACTTTTTTTTTGTGCGATTGAAGTACAGAGTAAGAAATTTTACATTGAAATATTAAAAATATTGAAAACATATTTAATTATATAAAAAATATTTTCAATACATTATGACTACTCTTTTTTGAGTATCAGAAATATGAAGTAGAGTTATCTAATTTCATTTGTACTTACCGAAAGATATCGTGCAAATAACCAAAAGAATTATATAAACATAAATTTTATGACCCATGCTGAGTTTTAGTTTAACAGGAAAATGAGGAAGCTTCAGAGAGTTTCTATAATCAATATATATCCCCTCTTCAGGAGTAGTAGAAATAGCGCTTATATTGCAACAGGTAATCTCCTCTTATGACGAAAGTTTAAAAATTTATGACCACTTAATTACCTTACATGTTAAGTAAGTTAATCAACATTCATAAAAGTGTTCTTAATATATTGGTAACATATATATAATGATTAACCAAACATCACTTATCAATATTATGACCTCAAAAGTTTTTCTATTCACCTCGTACTGCTCTCACCTACCATAATTATGATTCAGATTGCGTTCCCTAAACGAAAAATTATTAAAAAATAATACTATTCAATGAAAAATTAATTTTTTCTTACAATCTGCAACCTTATTCCTCTTCGCATTATATTACACAAGAAATTTCAATCATTTATATTTTTTAAACAATATACTCTCCAAATATAAATTAATGAAATTTCATTAATTATTAGTAATATTTTACTAATTCAAATGACGGATTCTAAACGTACGGACTGCACGTACGTCTGCCCACGTGGAAAGATTTCCCAGAAAGTACGCCACGGAAATTCTACGGAAATTCCAGTTGGAAATTCCGTGGACTTTCCGCGGAAATTGCACTAACTTTCAGGCTGCAAATTCTGGCCTGAAATGGACCTAGAAAGTTCCAAGAAAAAGATATACTACCATTACCCGTGCCTGAGGTCGATTCCTGGAGGTATCGTCGACCGTCATCCCAATACATTCCGTTTGCACTAGGTGTAGAAAGTACATCATCCTCGAGGAAGTTGAGTTCCAAATGAAAATAAAGAAATGCTGCACCCCAGCTAGTTTTTAATGACCCGTCATTCTTTAACAACTTTCGAGTACAACAGGTTTCAAAATTACATCTTCCTCAAGAAAGTTAAGTTCAAAATGAAGATCCCCCCCCCCCCAACCATTTCTATGATTCACCGTTATACAAAACTTTCTAGTGCATCAGATATAAAAATACAATACCGAGACCACTAGGTGTAAAAAATAATCTTCTTCTAGGTAGTTGAGTTCTAAACGAAGATTGACCGCACCTCATACATTTTTCTCATAACCCGTCATTGCACAAAAACTTCTGAGTGCATCAGATCTATAAAATATAATCTTAATTTAGAACTTAAATTCCTCGAGGAGGGCGTATTTTTTACACCTGGTGCACTCGGAAGTAGTTTTACAATAATGGGTCATAAGACAAATGTATGGGGTGCCACCAATCTCAATTTTAAACTCAGATTCTTCGAGGAAGATGTATTTCTCACACCTGGTGTTCTCGGAAGTTGTGAAAAAAATGACAGGTCATGAATAATGGCATGGGAGAGGAAAATCTTCATTTGGAACTTAACTTCCTTGAGGAAGATGTATTTTTTACACCTTGTGCACTCGGAATTTGCTGTACAATGGTGAGAGATGGAAAAATGCGTGGGGTGCGAGAAATCTTCATTTAGAACTGAACCTCCTCGAGGAAGATGTATTTTTACACCCGGTACACTTGGAAGCTGTTGTGCAATAACGGGTTATGAGAAAAATGGATTGCCTGAGGCCAATCATCATATAGAACTTAACTTCCTCGAGGAAGATGTATTTTTTGGACCTAGCGCACTCGGAATTTATTGAACAATGGCTAATAATCAGAAAAATAGGTGGGGTGCGTCCAATCTTCATTTAGAATTTGACTTTCTCGAGGAAGATATATTTTTCACACCTGGTGCGCACGGAAGTTGTTAAATGTCGGGACATGAAAAAATTTGTGTGGTGCGGCAAATCTTCATTCGGAACACAACTTTCTTAATGAAAATGTATTATTTACGCATGGTGCATTCGGCAGTTTTTGTACAGCGACGGGTCCTCCCCGTCACCATCGGGGTGCGACGAATCCCTATTTGAAAATCAACTTCCTCGAGGATGATATATTTTGTTACACCTAGTGCAAACGGATTGTATTGGGGCGACAGAGGCATTCGAGAAAAATTTTGAAGCAACCGCTCGTTTTACTCAACTCTGGGTATTCTTTCAAAGGTTGATAGGAAAATATAAATGTGATACTTGATAAATACGCTTTACGCAATTTTTTTTTAGTATCAAATTACCAATTCGATTAGCCGAAATATTCACTAATTCGATATTCCAAAACTATTTTTTGCTATTTTTTAGTTTATAGACATGGGAAAATAAGAATAAGTTTCGAAAATAAGAAATTTGTATATATAAGGACGCGATTATGTAACATATTCAACTTTTTTGGAAAAATAAGAAGGCAATCTTGCGAAACATGTCAATAAGCTACGTCATATAAACCTGGCTTATATACTAAGTCACATTCAAAACAAAATGTTTTGACAAGTTAATTAGCATTATTTACAGATTAAATTTATTTTAGCTTACTTTCCTCACAATAGAAATGATGGGTGACATAGCACAAGACTAAAGGGCCAAATTTGAGAAATTGGTTTTATTATTGAAAATTTCTTTCAGTGCAATATATGTTTTTTCTCTGTCTGATGTAGGTAAAAGGAAAACTATTTTGCTACTAATATGGTAGTGATTTAAGAAGAAAAAGAAAGAATGGTAAACGAGATAGTAGATTCATAAAAACGAATAAGTTTAAGAGACAAAATTCTTCATACTTGTATTTGCTTTACGAAAATTCCATTCTGGCTCAATGCATCTGAAAGTAATCTAATTTTGAAAATTATTTTTTGGACCAAAACCTACAGAAATGCTTACGAATACTTGAAAAAAATGTTTCAATTTTCATTTATTACAGTTTCATTAAGAATGTGGGCAGAACTTTTTATTCGTATATATATTGAATAATTTATCCATATTTTTAATATTTTTTATTGTTCTTTACATTTTAGAAATTAATGATAATAATTGTGAAACAAACCCCTTCCACCTGCACTTTGTGAATGGTGCTCAATATAAACCAAAGTTCACATTGATATCATCATACCTTGAAAAGTGAATGATATATGTACGCAAACTAGACGTGTTCACATTTATTATCATTATGACAACGTAATGCTGTTAATTTCATGCAAATAAATGACAATTGTTTACACGCGAACTGGTGAGTGGAAGATATCTAAGAAGCAGGAAATTATTGATTCTGCGTCAGCTCGCCGAAATCTCTGCCAACCTATTTATTTAAATCAAACTCGTTCAAGTATACAGCATGCTATTTTCATTTCCACAAATAAACTTTGGTAAAAATACCTAAAATCAGCCAAAACGTTGCAGAGAAAAAAGTATTTATACTAATTAAAACTTATAATTTATACGACAATCTACATCCATAATGTTCTATATTTCTAGGGCTAGGGGGATTAATTTAGTATCAACCGAGACATTTTTTTCGTCTTTAATTTGATAGTGGAATCACGTCTTGAAAGATATTTTTGCGACACCCTCCTAAAAAGTTGACGTTTTCATGCTTCTAAATGGTGCCTAAATGACCTTATTTGAGCAGACTGTGTGCATGCACACTTTCGAGATGAGGTACTTTAGACACTGGCATAGGTAACTTTAAACACTGGTGTTGGTATCTTATTCAAATAAATTTAGATTTAGGCTAGTTTTCGGTATTGAAACAGTCTTCCAAAAATATACTCTCGGGTAGCTCTATTCTAATGCCACTTTATTTTTATGCCACTAACCATCGGTTTAGTACAACTTTTTTGGATCAAAACAGGACCTAAGTGAGAATCAAATTTTTTCTGTTTTAAATGTTTTATGTTTCTTTTAAGCATGAAGTTGCAAGCAATCAAAACAATACTCCCTGTGTATTATTTTAGTTCGCTAGTACGTACCACTTTTCCATCTGAAGTTAGCAAAGTAAAATAGTAAGAACAATGGCTTCAAATCAAGACAATTTGTTATTATAACAGGATGCTAAAAAAATGATGCTCAATTAGTTTTTACAGTGTAACTTGAACAAATTTTTTAATGATTGAAGTTTTGTTTATAGGATTTCGTAGCCGTTTTCGTCCGTCGTACAAAAGGACATAAGCCCCAACATTTGGCACAGCAAAATGGCATAAGCACAAATTTTTTCCACATAATTTGCTTTTCAACAATTTATTTTTTAAATCTTGTTTTTTCAACAAATTTTGTTCACAAATTTTTGTTCGAACTTTTTTTGTAACCAACTTTTTTTTCAAACATTTCATTCAACAATTTTTTGGTCAAAAAAATTTATTTACAAAATTTAAAAATCTTTCTTTTTAAGATTTTGTTGAAACTTAAATTAAAACATCTTACTTTCATAAAAGTCTTGTCTCGGCTTAAATTCAAACTCAGGTTAGACAGACTTTTGAACTTCGTAAAAAAATTACTTTTTTCTTCGTTAAATGGAGTTTAGTGAGAAAATAATTAAAGATGATAAGGCTTAGAAAAGTTGCCGAAAAATTGTAGTTGCCTTTGGATGGCCATACTGTCGAAATATTATTTGGGTGAATTAGATATTTAGATACTAGTAGATTAAAATAAGTTGTAGATGTGTCCCATTACGAGATGTGAATATTTATTAAAGTCTGTATTCAAAGATTTTTATATAACGTCCTTGATACCGTTGCATAATAAAAATAGCCATGACGTTTGGATTTGACTCCCCAAAACTATTTTTCGTTTGAGAGATTTATGCTATCGTACATAAGCTGTCCATGATGAACTGTTAAACTAATTACATTCTCTCCTGCGGTTACGAGATTGTCGGGTATTTTTATGTTTTCAGCATAAAAATTTCCGCTTTGTATTGCACTCCGATAAATAGACTTATCATTTTCGTAGCAAAATTCATTAATCAGATGACCATTCACACTAACAGAAAGAATAGGACTCCCTAAATCGCTGGGATCAATTTTGCTCACCGCTGCCATCCCGATTCGCAAAATTCTATTTTCCCCATCTGCAGTATCATTATATCTTATATTCCAAGTTCCTGGTTTAGTTTGTGCGAAATACCAGTCAGTATGCAGGTCGCTTTTGCCAATATAAAATTCTAGATCTGCTGGTGGTAGCATATGCCAAATATAATTCCTTTCCTCGTTACTGTAACGATATGAGTCTGATCGCCTGTTTGTTTCTCCAATGGACCACTTTACTTCTGTAGGAACCGTTAAATCCAAGGTGGCTCTGTTCGTTCCTTCAGTGATCATTATCAATTTCTCTGACTGGGAACCAATTCCATATCCTTCTACTGGATATGCCGTTAACTTCAATGTCCCTGGTCTAATATTTTCGAGATTAAAATTACCATTCTTGTCAGTTTCAGTAGAGTACGAATATCCAAGAGTCTGTAGGTCAAACTCTTCTTCCAAGGAAGATGAGAGAACAACCATGCTTCGAGGAGGCCCAGTGATTTGACCAGTTAGTGAACCACGTTTAAGTGGATAATCTGCTTCATTCATCCATTTATAAGGCCAGAGATCATGTTCCACTTTACTCTGACGAATTGTATCTGCCTTCATTTCATCATCCGTTCCCTCATTAAAGTAAAGTAGCCAGGGACCATAAATTTTTGACCATCCAACTGGAGCAGTCAGAGCTGGTGTACCAAAGTGGCTTCCAGTCATATAGTTTGCTATCAGAGCATCATGATGAACCAGAAGGTCTTGTTTTAGAGGACCACCAGAGTGATATTCGCGACTAGCAGAAATCAACCAAGCAGCATATCCATTTCCAAATACTCCCACATATGGCGAATTTCTAACATAACTGGCATAATCGTACTTGGTATAGTAAGTACCATCAGCAAGTTGCCATGTAGTGTCCTGAACTAGCCTTGAATTGACCAGCTCATCAGTTTCTGGTAAAATACCCTGTTGTATACTATTGGTGACCTGGTGAATTGTTCTAGGATTGAATCGATAAACAATACGCGTTTCATTTAATGTTAGTAAATGGTCTTTATTGTTTTTGACTTTCACGTAGGTGTAAAGACCACTGAGTCCTTTTTCCATTATGATATTATATTCGTACTTCAGAAATCCAGCAACGTCTTGCAAATACATAATATGAACACGCTTTTCGGATTTTTCTAAGACTTCAAGAGATGAAGGGGAAAATATTCCAAAAGTACCATTATTCCAATCGAGATAAAAGGATGCACCAGGAGATACATTTTCCACTAGGTTCTTGCCATTTTTGTATAAAGAAGAAACAGTGGCGTTACTATCAAAAGTCACGTTTATCAATCCATTGTCCAGAGTAGCAGTTAGGTCATTGATATTCACTGATACGTCAATGTATGGCGAATCCAACTGTGAAAGATGTATCAATGATTAAGAAAAGAATTAGTTCCGGTTTCCAGGAAAATGTATGGTACCGAAAATTTAGTTTAATCAAAAATTGTTGCTTGACTTACGCCATTTGTTCCACCTTCGTCGACTGAATCCTGACTTGTGCAGATTTTCTTTTGAGATACTGCTTCAACTAATGAAAAAAATATATATTTAACTATAATCATATAAATGTAGAAGAGCATATTTAAAGCGAATTTTCTAGGATTTATAATCATTGACGGTAATATTTTTTCCAAATTTTCCAAGCTAATTCAGATACAGAGATAAATTTGCATACAATGGATTTTTGCGTGAAAGAAATTTTGGTGAATATAATCCACTACACGAAGAAAATTTATTGTCAAAAGATTCGCAAAAATTGAGTACAGATGGGACATTGTGGCATTTGAGAATAAGTTTACCTAGTTGAATAACAGTTGAATAAAACAAATTTACTCAATCTTTAATATTGTGTGAACGAAGAGCGCAAATACATATCTAAAATCACTGTAAATTAGCGAAAAACCCTCAAGATTTGTTTAAATAATAAAATTGGATAAAAGCGCTGTCAATATTTGACGACTATGTTGACTATGTCCTCCCTGTCGTCTTCACACAGTTATTGCGAAATTATTTCACAATAAATTTATTCCGGGTGTGTGGTATTATATTTCATCTAATTTTCATTTATTCAAATAATAATTTACCTAGATGTATCTAGACCTACGGCTAAGAGAATTGAGTCAAGAAGAAGAAATATGAATTTGCTTAAAGATATTAGGCTCCCTTAATTTAAAATATGTAGTGACTCTGAATATTCAGTATTCATATACAATTATAATAGAATACAATGTTTTTGCTTCGGCAGTAAGAACTTGCTATTTATTTTCAGTTGGACTTACCGAAAGTGATTATGTAAAGGGTGTAAATTATCAATAGAATTCGATGATCCATTTTGCGTTTCGATTTCGTGTGTTTAACATGGAATCATGAAGAGACATCAGCCTTATTTATAGAAATATGAATATCCCCTCTCAAAGAATGATAACGAATCGATTCAATCTTATAATTTATCATGATTTATGACTATATACTACCGCGGGAAATTATTTACATTGTTAGTCATGTTTCAGAAACCAGTGAAGATTTTAAAAGCTTTTTCGGCCTGAATTAAAGATAAGATTTCAAAAACGGTATGGTTTAAATTTCAGATTTTTACTACTGCTCACACACACACTTACCATGTAGATAATTTCCGACGGTAGGGTAGAACACGCTCTAGATATATTTATTAATTTCCATTAAATTTATTCAAAGTATATTTTCGAGACGTAAGATAACATTCCAATACATGATATTATAGTCTTAAAATGCTCATATTTAATTTTCTTTCGAATCATTTTTTTTACAATTAAATTACTTTCAATATTTCTTTTGCTTGACATGAACCAATTAAGGTTCAATTTTGTTTCAGTACATTTTGATGCCGTTTTTTGTTCAAAATGATACTTTGTTTTTTTGTGAGTGTAAGGCATAATTACAATACCGACTAGTCTCAACAGCACAGTCTGGCCCAGATCTGGCACTGGTCAGCTTTTCATGACATGAAAATTTCTGAATGCCAATCAGCCAAATTTTATTAACCATTTTTGAAAAATTGTCAGGCTGTTTAAAATTAATGAGAATAAGAAATTAACAATATAAAAATCATTTGTTTTTCTTATTTTCTTCATAGTTTAGTCCGCCCAGATCGGGAGCTGGTCAGCTTCCCGTAACATATAAATGTTCGAGTGTCAATGAGACAAACTTTGATAAATAACTTACAAACATGGTCAGGGTGTCTAAAATTATACTACGGACAGAAAGTTTGGGTATATTTCCTATAACAGTCCTATGACCTTGCAAGTAGAATCATTTGAAAGATTATGAACTTTCGCGGCGAATTTTCCCACGTCAATATTTTGTAATGAACAACTCCAAAAATATTCAGCTTCAATCTTAAACTTTTTTTCAGCCTAATGAACACTTTGAAATCTTGAGTTTAACTTTCCGACAAATCTATAAAAGTGTTCCTCAAAATTGGGAAAAATCATAAAATGAAGAAAAAATTCAACTCTTTTAATCCAAGTCAAGAGCATGATTGAATATTATCTCATTAATTTTTGGGAACCAAAAGTCCGAGATTCGTAATTAAGCTTCATATTTTGATAACGTGCAACTTCAGATTCCTTTATATTCCATTGTATCAAATTAAATCTGAAGTTGCACATTATACAAAAAAGGAAGTGAACGCTGTACGTATAGGGGAGCAGTGGCGAATGCGGCGCGGCGGCTAATGTGCCGCGTTCGAGTTTTCGAATATTAAGGCATTTTCTGGTTGCGGAGGTAGTTTCATTACATGTATATATGTTTTCAACGTTAAATTATCAAAAAATTGGGATAATTACATCAATTGCCTGATTTTTATGACGAAAAGTTAGTTTCTGTTCTTTCGCTTGTATTGTCAGAGTAGCTAAAAAAAAGTAAAAAATTACAGAAGTTTTGTGTAAACTTATCAAATTTTTTTTAGAAATATATTGTTCCGAGTTTTTTGAATGCTTTAAAGTTTAACATTCTGAGTAAAATTGATAAACTTTTATGTAAAAAATCTTGATTAAATACTATTCACATGCGACTAATATGGCGCATTCGGGACTAAAATCGGCAGGTAACTTGGCGCACAAGTTTTTGGATTGTTTTGCTCCGAGAATCTAAACGTGCAATGTGGATTTTTTTGTAACAATGTGCCTGTTTCAGTTAGAAGGTAAGAAATATTTACTTAAGGTAATAATAGTTAGTTTCTAATATGCATAAAAAAGTTTTATTCTAATCATTTTCCTGTATTTTAGATTTATTTTAGAATAATTGTTTTTTGAAAACTCATTACTAGTTTTTGGGTTAGGTTTGTTCTGACAGAATAAATATTTAGAAGGTTTAAAGTAATGATATTGTTTGAATGTGGAATCATTATAACTTCTTTGGAAAAGAATAAAATGTACTTATTGTTAATATAATTTTGATTTATTGTTTATAAAACGCCTGTAAGCTTATCTCGAAATAAAAAATTTGTAGCACTCCTAACCTTTATTATTCTGAATGGGAGTTTATAAACGAAAGGCTGAAAATGGTCAATGGACAGTTTTCCCATTGATAATTATTTAAATACGAGGGCTGTTTGGTAAGTCAGTGACTTTTTGATTTTTTTTGCGCAGTAACTTCAAATGCACCGTTGATACCGTTAACGCCATCTATGAATAGACTACTGTCAAATTGTGAGCAAGCTGGGTCATTTATTTTGTGTGTTGATAGCCATTGAAAGGAGAGAACCACGTGAATGTCAACGAAAATGGAAAAAAGTGAATTTCGCGTACCGATTAAAATTATTTTTTGCGTAAAACCCCATCACTGAAACCAAGGAAAGGCTTGATAAATACTATGGTAACTCTGCACCATCAATTTGAATGGTTAAGAAGTGGTTTACTGAGTTCCGTTGCAGTTGTACCAGCACAAGGAACACCGAACGTTCGGGTCGCCCAAAAGAGGTCATCACGTCAGAAATCGTCGATGAAATCCATGGAATGATATTGGACGATAGGAGAATGAAAGTGCGTAAGTTGGCTGAGGCTGTAGGCATCTCAACTGAGCGGGTACATCACATTTTACATGAAGGTTTGAACATGAAAAAGATATCCGCGAGATGGGTGCCGCGATTACTTCAACTCGATCATAGGCGCAACCGTGTGCCCACTTCAAAGGAGTGTTTGGCGATGTTCAGCCGCAATCGGAGCGAGTTTTTGCGTCGTTTTCTAACCGTGGACAAAACATGGATTCACCACAACACACCAGAGACCGAGAAACAATAAAAAAAGTGGATTTCTCCGGGTGAACGTGCACCAAAGAAGGCCAAGGTGGGTCTGCCAGCCAACAAGGTCACGGCCACAGTTTTTTGGGATGCACGTGGTATCATTCACATCGATTACCTTTAGAAGGGCGAAACGATCAACGAGGAATATTATTCAGAGCTTTTGGACAGATTCAATATTGATTTGACGCAAAAACGACCGCATTTGTCGAAGAAAAAAGTGTTGTTCCATCAGGACAATTTAAGGGTACACACGTGTGTAGTCACGAAGGCAAAAATCCATTAATTGAGCTACGAACTGCTACCTCATCCAACATATTCTCCAGATTTAGCCCCCTGAGACTATTTCCTGTTCCCAAACCCGAAGAAATGGCCGGGCGGTAAGAGATTTGGGTCGAATGAAGAGGTCATCACCGAAACAAATGCCTATTTTGAGGGCGCTGAGAAAACCTATTATTTGGAAGGAATAAAAAAATTGTAAAAACGCTGGACTAAATGTATCGGACTAAAAGGAGATTACGTTGGGAAGTAAAACGCTCATTTGCCGAAAAAAAAATCTTTCAGTCGAAAAGTCACTGACTTATCGAACAGCCCTCGTATATTTAAAAATTGATTGTATTTGTTAACTTATATGGAGATGATTCTATTTATTGAAAAAAGTATTTGAGGTGGCCTATCTAATGCTCTGATAGATATAGTTGTTAGTTTACGAGCGGCTGAAATACTGAGCAAAAGATAATAAATATGATATACTCCAAATATTTTTCACGTCGTATGTGCAACATGGTTTAAAGTGTTACAAAACAAAGAATACAGAAGTCCCTCTTGTCTTGTTTCGACAACCTGAAAGAGGACAAGATGAGAGGGATGTGAATTCGTCGCTGATATATAATTCGGAAAATTGTTTCAACTATTTATTTGTATAAAAAGTTTCAATTAAAGTCATAAATGCTTCACACTGACTTACAAAAAATCCAATGGTTTCTTAATTATTTTGACGTTAGGTTTGATTATAATTAATGTACTTAACTTCACTTTTATTGAGCAAATAAGAATAGTACAAATGGACTTATACTTCCGATCCCGTAATGTATTATATATTCTTGTAGTTCAGAGTCTGTCATAAGGACAATCGCAGGATTTTGCTGGAAGCAGGTGCTTATCTGGAAAATTGCACCCGCTCCCAGCTAAATGGCCGTAAAATTTCAGCTGTAACCACGCCTCACGACCGTGAGACGGGTGGTTACAGTCTGCGACGAATTCGATATGATTATCCAGTAAAAGTCTCGTGCACCCTGAGGACACGAGCGACCCAAGGATAGTATGTGTCCTAGATGCTCGGGGTGTGCATGACACGCTCTGCAGCTATCATCGGAAATGTCTTGGCTCAAAATGTGGCGATGGTATACACAAGTGGAAATGACACCATCTTGACATGACAAAATGAAACCCTCCGTGCCCGACTTCAATCGGGGTGATATGAGAAAAGCAAATGTTAACGCATACGACATTGACAGATCCTCCACATTCCTGTGGAAGATGCCGTGCATCATCTTGTCGAGGAGCTGTTCGCGGAAGTTTTTCTCCTCTGCTTTCTTAATCCAGGACTTCAGGAGTGATTACTCGACATGGATAAGATTCGATGCATTTTGGTCATCCCTAATGTTGAAGTCAAGCCCGAGTCTTTGAGCAGCCTCCTCCGCTGCTTCGTACAGAAACGCTTCTTTGCCCACTTCTTCGTGTTTCCTGACCATTTTAACAAGAGGGTCTTGTCCATTTGCGACTATGCGTGCTGTACCCAGAATGATCCTCTTGTAAAGACATTCAAGATTTAGCATTCCGCACCACTTGGACGGCTTGAGATGTAATGTCGCGGAACAGAAGATTTAAGGTGCATGCTTTTGTTGATATGCATAACTTTTCGGCACCTAATGTCGCGGGATCTGAGCTCGCCTTCGTCCATGGAACCACCTCAAATGAATAGAGTACTACCGGGACGGCAAACATGTTCGTCGCAGATACTTTGTTCCGCGCCGACGGTTCGGAAGTCCAAATCTGTCGGATGAGACGCTTGTATCTGCATCGGAGAGTAACCTTTATAGTCAGTTTCCCTTTCGTCAAATAAATCTTGGCTTATGCTTTCGATTTCGAGGTTTGCCGCAGGGGTACTCTTCGGAATGCCGAAGTGCGAGAGATAGTGGCAATAATGTGAGGCAAAAGAGAGGAGGGCTCATGTTGTCGCCCTGAAACACATCTCTCTGAAAGATGACACTATTAGTTATCACATGATATTTTCCAGATGAGATTTTAAATCCAGAATATGCTCTTCCGACATTAGATATGAGGTTAAAATAGGCCAGTAGGTCTTGATACCATCTAGTCCTGGAGCCGAATAGTTCTTCATGCCTCTTAATACATTTTTCCCTCCTCGGTAGTGATAGGTAGGCATTCCTCCTCAGGTGTTATGAGGGCACTGCACAGCTCCTTGAAGCTATTTATATTCTTTGAGTGTTCTTTTAGT
>JAABKJ010001519.1:0-30401 GCA_011634705.1 Andricus grossulariae
CATAATTTCAAAATTCAGAATGGCGGACGACAAAATGGAAAAATTTTAGGAACTTTACGGAAATTATCATATTTAGGCCACGCCCGATTGTCTTGGACACTCCCTCGACCACTCCCACTTTTCTTTATACACTCTCCTGACCACGCCCACTTTCCTTTGGCCACTACCTTGATCACGCCCACTTTTCTTTAATAAATGCTTTTTTTCATGATTTTAGGAACAACGGGTGGATACGATTCCGTAAGAGACACCATAGTCTTGGTGAACGGACAGCCAATGACAGTTCAGCCTGCTGGTTCGATAGGAGCCTCTCAGAAGCTGCCAGGGCCATCAATCCTTAAAAATTCGAGCAAAACGGAGCTCATAACTTCCCAACAGGTTTGACCCGACATTCGTTTATATTCTGATGACTGCTCCTGAAAATCGCAATCTGAATCGCTTCTAGTGGAAAGTGAAACAAAAATCGTTTTCGCAACTTCTGATGACAAAATCGCTGGATCGAGAGAATATGACAGCAAGTTTAAGAAAGAAACGAAACAAAAAGGCGTGACTTTTGCGCTCCTTGAAATCAGCACAGATGTTTGAGATTTCTTAAAAGATGTCAACCTTATATTGTTTTGATAATTTCATCCCAATAAGGGGGAACTGAAGTACCATCAAACTTTATTAAAAAAAAAATTCATGGGGTTTAAATAAAATTAGATGGAAGCTAATTTTAGAAGCTCGTAAATCTTCCAAACGAGCTAGTGCTTGTTGAATATTGTTGAAAGATTATTTTTTCTATACTGAATCGCTAGACGACTTTGTTTTTTTTTTAAGTCGCGCCTTTGTGAGAAAATTATATGAAAATTAATATAGGGAGAACAATCTTGGGCGATTATGAATTCCTGTGGAAAATCGTTTTCGTGGAGAGACTCTTCGGGATTTCGAAAATAAGGAGGTTCAGTGTATATAAATATGAGTGTTTTTGAATTAGGGAATATGTGCTCGGATGAGTGAATTGGTGAGAGAAATAGATATAAATATTAGCGATGAAAAAGTTGCTATTGTCCAGGTGTCGCTCCATAGACAAGTAATTCAATATAGATTTCTATTGATGTAAGTCGTAAGGAAATCGCGATTAAGAAAAGAGCTAAGTATATTTTAGGAATGTGTATTTTAGGCTTAATAGTTAAAAATGCGTAGGATATATTTGCCATGTCGAGAATTATTATCCTAGGACTCTGGTTTCACGTAATTCGTCTGAACAAATTTTGCATTAATTTTGTTTATTTCTTCTTTTCAGTAACTTTCTGAGGATTGCTACTTGGTTCTTGGGAGTTGGATTATATCAAATTCTAAGAGATTTCATAGAATTTAAAGAAAAGTTATATGGATCGTGGTGATATACGAATGAATTTCAATGGGTTTTGCGAAATTGCAAAGAATTCATCAGGGTGTCTACTAACCGGGAAAGCCGAAAAAGAGTCGGGAATTAAAATAAAACCGAGAAAATCGAGAATTAACAGGAAAAAAATTCAGGCTGGAAATCACATTTAAAGTTTAAGAAAATGTGATATTTTTCATTAATTGTGATAACAGGACAAATAAATTTTTATTTGCATTTTCTTAAAAAGTTATTGTTGTCGAAAACCTGATTAAGATTGCGACACTGATGCGTGAATATGAAATTCGGTGGCTGTTTTCAGTTTGTTTATCTATTAATGAAGATTATCAATTTTCTGCACAATTAGTTTTCTAAATCAAAGTTTCCAAATAAGTAGTTTCATTTCATGATCACATTTATTTCCAAACTTTTCCAAATATTATTGATAAAAGAGAAAATTTTAATTGTAAATGATTGTTTAATAATGGGGAATAATTCTGTTTTTAAAATTTGGCTACCAAAATATAATTTGTAAACTTTTCTATGATTCAGGTTTAATTTTAAAGAATTAATTTTAAGTTTCGATGCTTTCAAAATATGTCAGAAAAGAATCTGGAAGATTTTGAGACAATTTCAAAAGATATTTAGAAGTTTTGGAAGGATACGAAAATAATTTTGATCTTGAGAAGATTTCAAAAAATTTTAAACAATATATATTTAGATGTTTGAAAATTTCGAAAAAAAGCTTTTCAAGAATTTTGAAAGGGTTCAAGAGAAGAAAAATATTTCTTAAGATTCCTTGGAAAATTTCAAATAATTCTTTATTTAAAAAAATGAATTTCAATACAAAATTGAATAAGGTTGCAGAAAATTTTAAAATGAATTCCTGAAATTTCGATAAAAAATGATCAAATTTTGAGGCAAAAATTGGCAATTTTTTTCTATTTTATTGGGTTTCATAAAATTTCCTAGATTTCTAGAAATTCGTAGTAATTTAATCCTAATTAAGTTAAATGTTGAAGGATTTCATTCGATTCTTCAGAACTGTAAGGAATTTAATTATTTCTTACTGGATTTCATTATATTTTCGAGATTTCTCTCAATTTCATGGAATTTAATCCCATTATGTTGAATTTCATACAATAGGATTTCATTGCATTCTTTTGAATTTCAGGGAATTTCATGAGATTTAACTTTACTTGATTGGATTTCATGGAATTTTATTTAATTTCATACCATCCCATTTAATCCCATTAATTTGAACTTCATAGGATGTCATTGGATGTTTGGGAATTCCAAGGAATTTAATCCTGTTTTTAATGGATTTCATAAAATTTTCTAGATTTCTCAGAATCTCATGAGATTTAATTTCATTATGTTGAAGTCCAATGAATTCTTTTAAATTTCAGGGAGTTTTATGGGATACTTAATCCTATTATGTTAAATCCTATATGATGGCATAGGATTCTTTTGAATTTCAAGAAATTCAATGGGATTTAACCATATTTTATTGAAATTCACGAAATTTCCTAGATTTCTAGGAATTCCATGGGATTTAATCCCAATTAGGTTAAAATTAAAAAGATTTCATTACGTTTTATGGGAATTCTAAAGACTTTAATCCTTTTTTATTGGATTTTATAATATTTTCTAGATTTCTCGGAATTTCATGTGACTTAATGCCCTTATGTTCAATTTCATTGGATTCTTTTGAACTTCATGGAATTTCTTGGGATACAACTAAGTTGAATTTCATATGATTTCATTGGATCTTTTTGAATTTCAAGAAGTTCAATAGAATTTAACCCTATTTCATTGAGTTTAAATAATTTCTTAGATTTCTAGGAATTCCGTGGAATTTAATTCCAATTAAGTTAAATTTTGTAGGATTTATTTGAATTTTGGTATTCCAAGGAATTTAACTCTATTCTTTGAATTGCATGTGATTTAATCCCATTATGTAGAATTTTATTGGATTATTTGGAATTTCATGGGATTTAACTTTATTTTATTGGTTTTTATGAAAATTGATCGAATTTCCTGCCAACTCATTTAATCTCATTAAGCTGAATTTCATATAACTTCATTGGATTTTTTGAATTTTCAAAAAATCAAGTAGGATTTAACCCTCTTTTATTGGATTTCAGGAAATAAGATTTTTGGTCTAGGTATTTCGTGAGATTTAATTCCATTAAATTGAATTTCATAGGATTTTACTGCATTGTTTGGAATTCCGGGGAACTAATCCTTTTTTAATTGATAATAATGAAATTTTCTAGATGTCTAGGAACTATGTTTTCTATTGACAAATTCGACATTGAAAATTTAAACTATTGTAGAAACTTTGTTATTGTATTCTATGAAATTTCCAAGATTTCTGGGTATTCCATGGGATTTAATCCGATTTTGTGGAATTTCATCGAATTTCATTGCACTCTTTGGAATTTCAGTGAACTAATCCTTTTTTTATTGATTTTTATGAAATTTAGTATTAATTTCCTATTTCAAAGAATATGATTAATTATTCTTTGCATTAATTTCATTAATTTTAATTTCGTATAAATAGAACTTTTCCAAAATATTGAGAATTTTGGAAGAATTAAAAATTAAAAAAATTTGAATTATGACTTACGTGAAACAGAAGTCGATATTTCCACTGCTTTTCATTATCCAGACGCAATAGCGTCGAATACAGGCCTAATATACCTATTCACAAATAAACGATTCGTGAATGTCTATTTATTCAGAAGAATTAATTTTTAATAAGCAAATAGATACCCGGATTTTAATTTTCGAATTAAAAGCTACTTTCTCTATGAAAGAAATCTATTTTTTTTCAATATTCTCCTACTAGTGTTTCTACATTTATAATTTTACTACTAAACATATTTATGAATGAAACCCAGTGGAAATTTTGAAGGATGTTCTACGTTTATCTTCATGTTGAAAACTACTTAATTTTTAACTTGATTGATTAAATTGACAAAAAAAGGCCCATTGATTTTTGCAAAAAATTTGGAAAAAGAAAACTAAGCGTAAATATAATTTAAAAAAATAGTTGAAGTCATCATTATTTATTCAACTGTAGTTATTGTGGGTTTTCTTCCGCATTAGGAAAAATTCGTAATTTTCATTCAATTTTCATGTACAAAAGCGCATTCTAATACTCGAAAGGTTCCTTATTACAATTCTATTCGTCCTGTTTTTATTAAACATTATTTATCAAATTGTTTTATTCCAAAATAAATAACTAAAAATACTTGTACGTATCATACACAAATAAAATAATTTCCAAAAAAGTGTGATGAATATAATTGTAAAGAACTTTTTAAGGAATAGAATATGCCTTTGTAAATAAACATTTAATATAAATTACGACTTTTGCCTGAAGTGGAAGAAAAAACATAAATATGAAAATGACTACTTTTGAAAAATAATTATGATTTTAACTTTTTTTTTTATTATTTACGCTTGATTTGCTCTTCTAAAATTTGTTGCAATAATCAATGGGCCTTTTTTGTCAATTTTACCATTCATGTGAAAGATTAGGTAATTCTGAACTTTAACGTTCACGCAGAACATCCTCAATTTGATCAAAGGAAATAATTTCGTTTTGGTTTACCGATGTTGAAGATCCAAAAATTGAATATCACTAAAGAGACTCTTTTACACTATATTAAATGAAATTAAAAATATTTGAATTTCAGACCTAACTTTTTTATTTCAATGCCAAGATTTACAAATTTGTTCAACTTTTTTTTAATGATGATCTTTTCCATCGAAATGTTCAAAAAAACTTATTGTCTGAAATAATCAATCAGGCTGTGTTACAGAGAAAAGGTTGCGAGTTTTTGTGGGAAAATCAAACTTTAAACGCACGTAAGAGTCAATAAACTTTAAAAGTAAAGGATTGCGATTCTTTATTTTTTATGTGATCTCGTTTGTAACTGTAAAGTGTTATTAGTCGTAAAAGCAGAAAAGTAATGTTACTATAAATTATAAATAATTATCGATAAAGGAGTCATATAAATAAGTTAACATATATGTGTAATTAGTATTTGTATATGTACATACAAACTGTGTTGCATATGCATTTAGCTTAAAAAATCGCGTACAGAGATGTTGTTTGATAAAAAAGCCCGCTGCGTTCAACTGTACTCATAAATGTGTGCATGAAAAATGAGAAAATGAAATTATGAATCAGGAATGAAAAGAAATCATGAAAAAAAATATTTTTTGAATCAAATAAAAACTTATTTGATTTCAAAAATATTTTTTGAGCGAAGGTTTTGTAGGGGCGAGCAAAAAAATGCGAGTTCACTTTGCGTTCCCTTATATGGAAACTTAATTTCGAATCGACTGATATTCCTGCAGTACCTTAGAACAAATGACATTAAAATTAAAATGGAAATTCGAGTTCAAAAATCGAAAGTTCCTAGAGTAGAAATCACACTCCCATTTATAAAATATTCTAATTCTGCAGAGTCGAAAATGTCTATGATGTAGAGAAACCTTTGTGAATATTCAACAATGTCAGTAGAATTAGTTACATTTTGAATTTTGAATACCAGCAACAGAATTTTTTGATACACATGAATCTTTTACTAAAATGAGGTTTATTTAAAGTAGCATTTTCTACTCTGTGGAATATTTTTAAGATATTTTTTATGCACTTTTTTTCAGCAGAATTTATCATTTTTGTTATGAATTTTTGCATTTTTAAGAGAGATTGTTGGACGATGGATCTACCTCAACGAAAAATGAATCTTCTAAAAAGAAATCGGCTTTTGCGTTTTGAGATCAACCGCCCCCAATTTTTTTACCGATTCAATTTTTCCTAATCGTCCCAATTCGATTTGTTTTTTCGGAATTGTAAAAAAACGAAGAAAGGAAAGATAGAATTTAATTCGTAGCCATCCATATTTTGCTCAAAGGGACGAGAAAATGGCTGCGAAATTTCGGCGCGATTCGTAATAATTTAGAATAATTAGTTAATAAATTAATGAATTATATATGAATACCGATGAATAAAAGAGACCTAAAATTGTTGTTAAAGCTCGAGCCCTCGGACCGATTCTGGAAAAGGAATAATATAATTTATTAGTAGAAAATTAATTGGGATCGTTTCGAGAAGCGATTTTTCGAGCTTCAATTGTAAGTTTTAAGGAAATTAGTTTAAGGACAAAAATAAAGAGTGACTTAGAATAAGTAGAAACGGCGACGGCGAGACTTATACAAAGCAAATATCAATTAGCCAATAGCGGCGTGGGCTTGTCACACCTTGAAAAATCAACATCATCAGAGACAAACTAATAATTACTGTAATTGCATATTACATGTGTGCTTGGGAAAAAATATTGGATTTGTTTCATTTCTGATTTGAAGAAAAATTTCTTGGGAAAACTTGTTACCGTCAAACGGGGTAATTATGGATCAACGGGGTAAATCATAATGGGATTTGGCTGTATATCTCATTAAAAAATTATAAAGAAAAAAATTCACTGAACAATAGAGCTTAAAAGTTGATCCATCTTTATCCCGAATGATACATAATTACCCCGGTTGACGGTACGCATTTTTTTTAGATGAGATTGGAAATTATTTATTTATTATTTAAAGAATTGCGAAAAAGAGATGAATAAAATTTAACTTTTTTCCCAGCCTAGAATTCACTGGAAGTCGAAGACATAATCCAAATTTGAATCCAAATGATGCCGACATTATTGTATAATACATTATCGCAAATAAGAAACCGGATCCCTTATTGTTCTCCATTTTTTTTTATTATTAGGTCTTGGACTCTAGCAGTCCCATAAAAAACTAGCCTTTGTCTATTAGATACAAGGGCACCGGAAATGACATGCGAATCAGGAAACGCTTACATTTTTCCCAGAAAATACTTTTTGCAATTATAATTTGTAAAGATTCGAATTAAAAGAATTTTAGTATATTTTATCTGCCAAATTTGAAATATTTTATTTCGAGAATTTGAAATAAGTTTGTTGAAGAAATATTTAGATTTTTTACAAATTTAATTTATTTTGAATCGAGTAACAGCTGAAAAAACTGATTGAAAGCAAATTTTGTTCATTTCACGGTCCGTTTCCCTTTACTTTAGGCCGACTTCCGTCGCCCTTGGTTAGACAACAATAATACACATTGAGAGTAGAAATAAAACTTTGAATTGAGAATGTGAAATTGTCGGTGAACCGGAAAAGACTATATGTACTTACAATGATACAATACACAGAAATGCAGGGAATTAAGGATAACAATATTGAGAATATTTTCCTCGAACAAAATTTTTTTCTCCTGATGATACTGTCGCTGGTGAACTGTTGAATGATGATTTGATGATGGTAGTTCGTGTCCATACATTTTTATCTCCCATGAGCTGGCACTCGAGTAAATATTGGATTTAAAGTTTAACCCTATTACAAATTTTATTTAGAATAAAAAGTTTATCCACAATACAAATTTTCAGTGTTGGATGTTTCATCCAGCAAGGAGGACCCTTCGAAATTTTGTTTTGATTCATATTCCTCCCAATAATAGGGAATCATCATACTTTTAATATGGTGATGTAACAAGATGCGCTTTTCAGCCATTCTCGAGAAAAATGACTTTTAAAAAATCACGCACGTTACATCGATAGGTGAGGCGGCAGCACTTCAAGTTTGTAAGCGGAAAGTCCGGGCTCGATTCCTGGTGTTGGCATTTTTTGCCAATTTATTTTTTTCATTTGCGTTTTTTTAATTGTAATCAACTACTAAATTCATTCAAGTCAAGCCAAAATATTCATTTTTTAAGATTTGTTTCATATGAAAAAGCTGGTTTAATTTAAAAATATAAAATATAAATAAAAGACATTTGGGGCCGTACATAAACTACGTTACCAATCTCAGAAGGAGAGGAGGTAGAGCCACAAATTATGGTTAGCAGCAGGGGAAGGAGGGGGAGGGGAGTTAGTGGAAGTAACGTTATAGAAACTTTGGTTGAATGTTAAACTCTTAAACTTTGTTGTTAAATTTTTTTTTTTTTTTTGAAGATTCATAATTTTCTTTGAAAATTAATCTATTTGGTTGAAAATTCGTCTTTTTGTTGTTTGGGAATTCATTTTTTTTTTAAAATAAAAATTAACTATACTATATTTTTGGTTGAAAGTTCATATTTTATATTGAAACTTGATCTTTTCTAGATGAAAATTCAACTGTGTTGTTGAATATTCGTCTTTTTTGGTACAAATTACCTTTTTTGTTGAAAATTCAACTATTTCGTAGATAATTCATTGTCTTTATGGCTTTAAAATTCCAAAATTTTGTTTTGAATTTGACTTTTTTGGTAGAACAATAATCTTCTTGTTAGAAAATCAATCCATTTGATTAAAAATTTAACTATGTTTACAAAAATTAGCTTTTTTTAGTCAACAATTAATTTTTTTCGAAAAATTTGACTATTCCATTTTTGGTTGAAAATTTATCCTTTATAAGTTGCAATTCAACTATTTAGTAGAAAATTAATTTATTTTGTTGATAATTCGTCTTTTCGGGTAGAAACTTATTCTTTTTTGTTGAAAATTTATCCTTTCGGTTGAGGATTGAACTATTTGGTTGAAAATTCACATTTTTTGGTTGAAAATTCTAGTAATTAGTTGAAAATTGAACGAATGTGTTAAAAAAAGTTTTCCAAGATTCACAACTTTATTGGAAAATTTCACATTTTTGTTGAAAATTCGTTCTTTTTTTTTAAATTAATTTATTTTATCCAGAAATTTAACTATTCCATTTTTAGTTCAAAATTTATCGTTTGTAAGTTGAAAATTCAACTATTTGGCAAAAAATTAATGTATTTTGTTGATAAATTCGTCTTTACAGGCACAAAATTAATCTTGCTTGTTGAAAATTCAGTGTTTTGGCAGAAAATTCATGCATTTATTTGAAAATTTATCTATTTGGTTAGAAAATTAATTTTTGTTGTTGAAAATTCATCTTTTTGGTCAAGAATTCAACTTTTTTTCTTGTAAATTTGTCTTTTTTTTTGGTTGAATTCAACTGGTTCTAATTTTTTTTTTTTTTGAAAATTATTTTTTAAACTGAAAATTTAACGATTTCGTTTTTGGTTGCGAACTGATATTTTTTAGTTAAAAATTCAACTATTTCGTTCAAAATTCATCCTTCTTGATTTAAAAGTACTTTTTTCTTAATAATTCAACTATTAGGTTAATAACAATTAAACATTTTTGTTAAAGCAATCTTTTTTAGTCGAAAACCCTCATGTTTTTTTTAAATTTGTCCTTTCAGATTGAACATTTATCTTTTAGTGGTTAGTCAACGGCTACGTTAATTTTAGGGTACTGGGATAGGGGGGGGGGAGTGTTTAATAAAAAACTATGGTCGTCAAAGAGGGGGGAGAGGGGTCCAAAATATCCCAAAATTGTTAACGTAGTTTATAGGTGGCCCCTTTTTTATTAATATTATAATATTCATATTTTGACGTGTGAGTAATGAGTGATGTTTAAACAGAAAAATGTATGAGGAATCAGAATTTTTCAAGGATAAAAAAAGCTTAAAATTAATATTTTTACTTGATTTAAATAGGTTTAAAAGTCAATTACAATGAAAAAAAATGTTAATGAAACAAAAATAAAAAAATAAATCAAGCAGGAATCGAGCCCGGACTTTCCGGTTACAAACTCGGAGCGCGATCGCCTGATTTAACCGGGAGGTTTTTTTAGAATTGCTGAAAAGCGAATCTCATTACTTTAGCCTATTACAAGTATGGTAATTACCTATTACTGGGAGGAGTATGAATCTAAGCAAAATTCCGAAGAGTGGAAGTTCACATTTTAAGAGAAAATTTAATGAAAACCGAAGAAATTAGAAAATTTATAAACGATAAGAAGTAATAAAAAGTTCTGTGCCGCAAAAAAATAAGTAAATTATATTTTTTGATTGCATAACAAGTTTTCAAAATAAAATGGTTAAATTTTGAATTTTTCCAAAATTAAAATTTCTTAAATATCAATTAATATTAAATAAAAATTGTTTTACTAAACATTTTCGAAGCTGAAATTGTCAAAGTTAAGGATACAGGAAATTCCAAATCCTTAACTTTTCAATGTTAAGAATACAGAATAATTGCTTCATTTTCAGATTGAAATCCTAAAATTGATCATTTTTTTCATAATTAATTTTTTTAGTTTTTGTCGTGATCATTGAATTTTATTATTTTTTGAAGCTTTGAATTTTAAACTATCTAATTCTGAATGGCTCATTGTGAAAATCTCTGTAAAGTTTAAATACAAAAAAGTCTTAAAAGTTTAGAATTCTATTCGTTTTTTAAAGCTTTAAAATCAAGTTTAAAATAGTATTTATTAATCTTAAGGTTACTAAACAAATGAAGTTTATTTTTGTAATTTAAAATCCTTCAATTTTGAACATGTATTGCTTGATTTGTTTAATTGTAAACATTGTCCTTTTTAATTTTTAAAGTCGCGAAATCTTTAAAACTGTTCAATTTTAAAAGCTTTAGATTTAAAAAAAAATTATAATCGGCTGCATTTGCAGAATCTTTATTTATATATTTTTCCTCTTTTTCATTTTTCGATACCCATCGTATTTGATAAACTAACTAATAAGTTTCACTTATTTAATTATTCTCCGATGGTTTCGCTTTTCCGATAAATAAAACATCCGTTACTAAATTAAAGACACTTAAAAACGTATAACAAAAATTCAAAAATTGTTTCGAAAATCACGTTTATACTTTTATTTTTTGACCTTATAGAAAGAGAGAATATTATTACTACCTCAATGTTGCAAAAAAAAGGGATTGTGTAAACTCTTGGAATAAAACAAAATGGAACGAGTCGCAGAAAAAGTTTGCTGAGTGTTCTAGATAAATATATATATAATTAAGAGCAACCCGTAGAGCAAACAGTACAAAATAATGTGTCCTAGAAATTAATCGCAAAAAGGAGGGTTGACACCTTCTTAAAAAAAGTGTCACCAAATCCATGCGCTGCTCGTATTTTCGTAAAATTATATAGAATGATGAAAAAATTTAGTTCAAAAATTAGAAACAGAGATTATCTATATATTTTAAAATAGGAAAAGCAAGTTCTCATTGTATTTCTAGTCGAGTTCATTTTTTTAACCTCCACGAGATCAATGATTTGATTAAAAAAAATTTATTGAATGTCTGTTAGATCATTGATGTATACGAAAAAGAAGGAAAATAGAGAAAATTAGTTGATAAATTTAAAAAAAAAATCCCAGTAAATCGGTAATTTGGTGCTCTTTGAAAGTTTAGTGAAAGTTAAAAACTTCGTTACATATTTGTTATGAATAGATCTATAAAAGTTAAACAGTAACATTGTCAAAATATTAGATCTACAAATTTAATTCAGTGCCTTTACTTTGATGTCTTGTAACTCTTGGTCAAACTTAATTTTTTTTTCGTTCTAAGGCAGTTTTAAAGGGCGAACCTCAAACTTCAAAATACAATCTAATAGGTGGCGGCCCTGCGGACTTAACTGAAAATCATTAGTGAGTACAATGGCGTCCGAAGACTCAGCAAATCATTTCGGTCGCCTCAGTTGCATGTTTTTCCAATTGGAATGCAAAAATAATATAATGTCTCAAATCTTCCTTGTCGGACACCACTGTATTCACTAATGATTTTTGAGATCAAGTCTGCAGGACCACCATCTATTATATTGTGTTTTAAAGCTGAAGGTTTACACTTTTAAACTACCCTAGGGCAGGAAAAAATTCAAATTTGACCAAGAGTTACAAGACATCAAAGTAAAGGTACCTAATTAATTTGTAGACCAGATGCTTGGCCAGAGAATATTAATTTGATTATCGAAATCGTGTGTTGAAAGGGGAAATTAGAAAAGTAAGAAAAAGTTCACTAGGATATCAATGTCGACGCGCAGTTTGTCGTTTTGTGCCTGACACGAGTCATTTGGCAATATGAGGAAAGGTCAAATGAAAAAATGTAGAAAAAGAAAATTTTAATTCAATGACGTCGATAAATCCAAAAAAGAAGGAAATTCGTCCGATGCTCAATCGTGTCACCCACACCGAACGATATACAATCAAGACACAATAATAAAAGCCAGGAGTTGCAAAATCACAAAAAAAATAATAATAAATATGAAGCGCGAAGTTGATAGTATAAGGAAAATAGCGGGACTTTCCAGAGAGAATTATATAACTTTTATATGCGGCGTGTACAAAATAGTGTCAAGACTTATTTTTAGTTCTAAAAAGATGTTGTTTTTTTTTTAATGAAAAAATTAGATCAAACTTGAGACCAGATCGTTTTTCGCTCTGATTTTAACGGAATGAACGTTTTCGCGAGAAACGTGACACTTTCTGTATGCACCGCGTGTACAAATACATTATTGCTGACGGACAGTATATATATGCGTATAAATATATATATAAATGCACGTTGTTACATAATGTTAAACCGAGAAGTTGTGGTGAAATACAACTCGAAAACGAGCGTCTATACATAAGCAGATGTGGTATTTAATAAGATATTGCAAAAGTTGTATTATTATACATGTACATTGTATTATGAAAGATATATATAAATATATATATACATTTTATTCTGTGTATATGTATACGATGCGTGTGTATTAATAAAGTGTTGATATATGGTTAATGATATGTTGTTGATTTTTCGATTTTAGAAAATAATAGCTGCCGGAAAAATTCGTAGTATCAAAATTCCTTAGGAATATTTGTGTATAAAATTATTTCTAGAAATTCGGTTTAAGTATTCACTTTGTAAAAAATGCCTGAGCTTTAGAACACGCTCTGTAGCTTATAAAGCATATAAAAATCAGACTTTTGAGTTTTTTAAAACTTCCATTGTTAGGATATTTCAACATTTGCTTTATATAAATAAGATTCAAAAAGACATTTCACAAAATAAGCTTTTCAGTAGGCTTTTAAAGTAGCACATTTTACAAATAGTGGAGAGAGTTGCATTTGGACATTCATAGAAACATAGGAATTTAATTAAATTTATGTCAAATCGAGTGAGTTTCAACAAACTTAAGAAAATTCGGAGAACTTTACACAAATTCAATGGAATTCAAATCAATTATCGTAAATTTATAAGCATTCAATCAAACTCCAGTACATATAAATCAATTCAAGTTATTGAAAGTCAAATAGAGTAAGTTCATTCAAATTTAAATATTTTCAAGTCAACTTCAGTCAATTCATTTGAATTCAAAAGATTTTAAATCAATTAGAGTCAGTTCATTTAAATTAAATGATTTTAACTCAATTAGAGTTGATTTATTTGAATAAATGTTATTTAAAGTCATTAAAGTCAGTGTTAAGCGTAGGTCACTTTAAATCAATTAGATTCAATTCCTTTGAGCTCCAGAGATTTCAAGTCAATAAAATCAATTCAGTTGAAATCAAGTTATTTTAAGTCAATTGAGGTAAATTCAGTTCAATTAAACTTATTTCAAAACATTTGAAGTCAATTCAGTCAAACTCACATTATTTTAAGGTACTTCTGGAAAGAAGAGTTCTCTATGATTTTAAGAATTGAAATAATATTATAAATCATTTCTAATGGAGGAAAAACGAAAAAAGTTTAAAATTTACAAAAAAAATGTAATAATATCTTTTAAATTTAATTTTTTATTAATGTCGCTTCTTACTAATTACCAAAAAAATTATTGGATTATAATAAATCATAGCTTATTTTTTCGCGGAAATATTCCCTACAATTATACTGTTTCCAATTTAAAAATGAGTGAATAGTCTTTAAATACAGTTATCTGCTTTAAAAAAGGTTGTTTAAAAAATATATGTAAAAGATTTCAGCTATAGTAAAATTTAATTTGAAAATTGAAAACTGTGGAGTTGTAGAGAATGTTTCCTCCGAAAATTCAACTGTTTCTAAAAAATTGCAAAAAACGTCGTTGAAATAAATGTTGTTATTATTTGTTTGAAAACTTTTCATTAAAAACCATGTTTTTTATTTGAAATATCACCATCATTAATATTATTTTTATTCTTAAGATCATAGAAAAACTATTTCAGAGATCTGATTTGTGGTACAACAACTACCTCATGTCAATTAAGTTTAATTCAATAAATTATTCAAGTTACTTAAGTTTAAATTTAGTTATTTTAAGCCAATTAAGGTCAATGCACATTATTTCAGGTGATCTGAAATCATTGAAGTCAATTCAGTTGAAATTAAGTTATTGGAAGTCAATCAAATTCAATCCAGTTATATTCAAGTAATTCTAAGTCAATTACCGTAAATTCATTTTAATTCGAGCTATTTGAAGTTATTAGTCATTTTATTTGCACTTAAGTTATTCTCAGTCAATTAGAGCCAATTTATTTCAATTCAACAGATTGCAAGTCATTAAAGTCAATTTGGTTCAATACAGTTGAATTCAAGTGATTTCAAGTCGTTAAAATTATTTCAGTTAAATTTCAATTATTTCAAGTTAATTTAGGTCAATTTACATTATTTTAACTGATTTAATATCATTAAAGTCAATTCCAGTGAAACTAAGTTATTTAAAGTCAATTACACTCCATTCAGTTATATTCGAGTAATTCTAAGTCAATTACCGTCAACTCATTCTAATTAAAGTTATTTAAAGCCATTAAAGTAATTTTAGTTGCACTTAGGTTATTATCAATCAATTAGAGCCAATTTATTTCAATTCAACAGATTTCAAGTAATTGAAGTCAATTTGGGTCAATACATTTGAATTCAAGTGAATTCAAGTCATTAAAAATAATTCAGTCAAGCTTAAGTGATTTTAAGTTAATTGAGGTGAATTTACATTATTTTAAGTGATTTGTCAATTCCAGTGAAATTAAGTTATTGCAAGTTAATTACAGTCAATTTTATTAATTCGAGCTATTCAAAGTTATTGAAGTCATTTTAGTTGCACTTGAGTTATTTTCAGTGAATTAGAACCAATTCATTTCACTTCAAGAGATTTGAAGTCATTAAAGTCAGTTCGGGTCAATTCATTTGAATTCAAGTAATTTCAATTCATTGAAATTTATTCAGATAAACTTAAGTTATAGTTATATACGTTATTTTGAGTCAATTGAAGTCAATTAAGTTAAATGCAAGTAATTTTAAGTCAATTATAGTCAAGTCATTTTAATTCGAGCTATTTGAAGTAATTAAAGTAATGTTAGATGCACTTGAGTTATTCTTAGTCAATTAGAGTTAATTGATTTCAATTCAAGAGATTTCAAGCCATTAAAGTCAATTCGGGTCAATTCACTTAAATTCAAATTATTTTAAGTTATTGAAATTAATTCAGTTGAACTTAAGTTATTTTAAGTTAATTAAGATCAATTCGCTTTAACTTACTTAATTTAAAATCATTCAAGTCAATTCAATTGAACTTAAATTATTTGGAGTTAATTGAAGTAAATACAATTAAATTAAAGTTTGGTAGATTGAAGAAAATGTAAGTTAATTCAATTTTAGTTAATTTATTTTAATTCAAGCTATATCAAATGAATTTAAATAACCAGAAGCCAATTCAAGTCAAAGAACCTGATTTCAAGTGAAGTTCTGTAAATTCAATCCAATTAACTGAATTCGGCAGAATTCCTTCCACCACATTTTCAATTTTTGGGAAATAAAGCATTTTTGAATTTCTGTGAAATGGAAAAAATTCTAATTAATCTAAAATAGTGACATTTTTAAGTTTGCATGAAATCTAGGAATATCAAACTGCAACACTCACAAATAATGTTATTAACAACGCCGAATTAAAAAATGAATAATACAGAAGCTTTGTACAAAATTATAAAAATAATCGCGATAATTTTTTGTTTATCTCAGGTGCAGCGCCTTTATCGGAAATTTATATTTGATACCGTATTTACGTATATATTAAGGTCAGCAACCTTTTTGTAAATACTCATTGATCTTGACCTATAGCCTTCATCAATCTATTAAGAAATTCTCAATCTCTTTTTATTACGTAACTTCGCTCATCAACGAGGAAATAAGGACGGAATATTATTCTTATATTCAAAAAATATTACTCACAAGAAATAATTTTTCAAGAATATCACAGTGGGGCTATGTGATCTATCCGATGTTATTAACAGTCGATAAAGTAGATCTTCGACTAAATTCTTTACCATTAGAGATGAATCTCTCTATTCAGATTAGGGAGCATCCATTAATTACTGACTTCAAAATACTTGAGAGTATTGCAATGACTTCAGAAGATTTCACTGACTTCAGGAGATTTCAAGTGACTTCGGGAGAAGTCAAGTGACTTAAAATAAATTCACATGATTTTAAGTGACTTCAAATGAATTCACCTGACTTCATGTGAATTCAAATGACTTCAGATATTTCTGGATATTTCAATTGACTTCAAAAGAATTCAAGTGACTTCAGATATTTTAGGAGGTTTCAAGTGACTTCAGGTGATTTCAAGTGACTTCACGTGACTTCATGTGCATTTATGCGACTCCATGTGAATTAAAATGACTTTAGATATTTCAGAAGATTTCAAGTGGCTTCAGGAGAATTCAAGTGACTTCAAATGAATTCAGGTGACTTCAAATGAATTCAGGTGATTTCAGGTGATTTCAAGTGACTTCAAGTGAATTCATATAGATTCAAATAACTTCAGATGTTTCAGGAGATCTCAAGAGAATCCAAGTGAATTCCGTGATATCCTCTGAATTTCTTGAAGTCATTTGAAATCTTCAAAATATCGTATAATCCTTTGAAATCCCTCAAAATCTAAAAAAATCGGTTAAAACCCTTGAGATTTCGTGAAATATGTCAAATTATTACGAGATCCCATGAAGTATTTCGAAATATTATACGAGATCCCGTGAAAACTTCAAAATTTATTGAAATCTCTTGAAACCCATTAAAATATTTCAAAATCTTTCAAAAGCCATGGATATAATTCAAAACCTTTTGAAATCCCTTAAAATCTCTAAAAACGGGTTTTGAAATTCCATGAAATATTTCAGAATATTAGGAGATCCCTTACAATCTTTAAAATCCTCTTGAAATTTAGTGAAGTCTTTCAAATCCGTAGAAATCTTTCCGAATCTCTTAAAATGCCTCAAAATATTAAAACATCTTTCAAAACCCCCCAAAATTCCTCAAAATCCTATATAATATTCGGAAATTCTAAGAAATTTCATGAAATCTTTTGAAATCGCGCGAAATTATCAAAACGCCTTTAAATCTCTTAAAATATTTGCAAATCCATTGAAATCTTTTAAAAGCTGTGGAAATCTCTTTAAATTCTTTGAGATCCCATGAAATCTTCCAAAAAGCTTGAAATCTTCAAAATCCCTTATAATCCTTTGAAATCCCTGAAAATCTCTAAAAATCGGTTGAAATCCTTAAAATTCCATGAATTCTTGAAATACCTTTGAAACGAATCCCTTAATATCTGTTAAAATTTCATAAAATCTCTAGAAATGTGATTAAACTCCTTGAGTTGCCTTAAAATCTGGTAAAATACCTCGTGAAATCTTTTAGAATCATTTGGAACCTGTAAAACTTCTCATAATCCTTAAAAATTTTGTAATCCCTTGAAATCTCATGAAATCCCTCAGAAGCTTTAGAAATCTCGTTAAATTCCTTGAAGATTTTGTAATTTTTTGAATTATTTTGTCGTCTTTTGAAATATTGTAAAAAATATATACACTCAACTCCCGGTATAAGACCCCCCGGTTTACGATATTCCTAGAGCTGATGGCCTCCGCAGTTTCGTGATAAGAGGAGCCGCGAGGCCGAAATAGAGGATGTGCTCAGTCAAGCCTGACAAACAGCTCGAGGGCCGCACTCTCAGTGGGTTAGTTGCATCAGGTTGCGTCATGCGTCCAAACCCAACCTATGAAGGGGGGGGGGTACACAAATCTTACGAATCCTCATAATTAGGGCGGGGGGTCTAAAAATAAAAAAATTAATGGACGTTCCCTTATCATATCGTAAAAAGGATATTATAAAGGAAGATGTAACACGTAGCCCCATTGTTGAGTTATAATAATTAATATTACATGCTTCTGTACTAAATTGGTATCATTTCCTGTGACTCGATTACGCCTTCAGCCTCCCAGAGCTTCCACGTACTATAACACTAAAATATTCCTCGTTTCCGTCAGATAGTTCTTGATACGTGCTCATTCGCGTAACAAAGAACCGAAATAGATATATGCCTCAATTTCAAATGAGGGCGATGTAGCTGAGATTTGATGCACTTAAGGCGCTCAGGAATATAACGATGCTTATGAAAAACATTTTTGTTTAAAAAATACATTAACAAGTCGAAAATTCATAATTTTATAAGGAACAAATAAAAAGATCGGATAGTCCAGTTGCAATTAATATTTTTGTATGCAAAACTCTCGACAGTTTTTGTTCAAACAATTTTTTTACTCATTTTTAAAAAATATTTTCCAAAATAATTTTCAACATCTTGGAGTAAAATGAAACTTTTTTTTACTTACACTTTTTTTTATAGTACGAACCCTTTTCAAATTTGAACGTCATTTATATTTCAAAATAAAATTTTTATTTAGAAAGTCATATCCCTGAAACTATTACTCGAAAAAAATTGAAATTTGCGCATTGCCTATTTTGAGGTCAAATCTAGACAATGTGCAAATTTCAATTTTTTTCCAGCAATATCTTTTGAGATATAACTTTGTAAAACATGAAAATTTTTGTTTGAAAAAATTGTTTATCACGTTCTACCTTAAAAACGGTTCGTCATACGAAAAAACTGTTGAAGGCAACAAAGTTTCTTTTAGCTCAAGGATGTTGAAAATATTTTTAGAAAATTGTTTGTTTAATAAATACCAATAAGGGCACTTTTTAATCTTTTAACAGTGCATACTGCATACAGAACTATTAGTGATGACTGGACACGTCAAAACGAAAATCCTGAGCCCTATAATCTTAGCTTATTTGAACGAAAACTTTTTGACTCTTTCAGAGGTCAGGTCACGTGGTTGGTTGAGGGGTTTTTACCAATACCGTTGTCCTAGAAACAGCTCCCAGGATTGGTTTAAAAAGCACCAGGACACCTCCGATGAAGAGAGATGCAAAAACGAGTTGTCTTCCAAGTTCGTGGTCCCCGACTTGTTGGTTTTTTAGCCAATTTCGATAGGTTCCACTGATCACGGCCGTGATAAATAAAATTGTGATTATAATTCCTCCAAAGGCGTGAAGAACTTTAATCAGGACTGGTCTCACTCTTGGATAAAGCCATCGTGTATTGTTAGCAACAATTCCAAACAGGGCCACTGAGGCTGCTAAAATAATCGTGATGAGACTCCAGATTGCATGGAAAGATTCAAAATGATTTTTATTCTCAAAGTTTTTATTGACGATGGCAATTATGAAACCGCAAAGAATTAACAGCAATCCTACGGTGAGCATTATCCAGTGGATGGTTATTCTGTTGGGTCGAGATAATCTGTGGGTAAGAAGAGCCTCACCAGATATGCTGAAAACGGCCTCCAAGATGACGAGTGTCTTAAAAATAAAAAAAATTAAGATTAGATTGAAATATTTAAAAAATAGTGGAAGAATGAGGAATTAACTTTCAATTAGGTAAGGATCGAATATCCATTTCAAATCAGGGAGGTTCTACATTTCAAGTAGCAGAACCTCTCAGCGATGAAATATGTTGTTTTTTAGACTTTAGAGGATATTAGGCGACAAGTACTTTAAAAATTTGAGAAATTTTTTTTCCACTGTTATTTTTGACCCCCCCCCGTACCCCATCGTTGATAATCGTAGTTTTATATTACCTCCCCACCTTCTGAAAAATAATGTAGCCAAAATTCTCTCCAAACAATGGATATAGGGTGATTTTTTTCACGAAAATAGGGGAATGATAGGGGAATTAATTCTTTTAAATAAAATTAATGTAAACATCATATGGAATTCAATATTGAACACTTTACATTTTCAAGATTTCAAGTAGAAATATATTGCATTTTCAACAAAATAGTTAAATTTTCATCTAAAAAGATTTTCCACCAAAAAGATGAATTTTCAACATAAAAAGGTGAATTTTCAACAAATTTTTTTTTGTCTAAACAGTTACATTAAAAACCAAAAAGTTGCACTTTCGAACAAAAAATTTTTTTTTAACAAATTAGTTGAACTTTTAATCAAATAGTTCAATTTTCAAGTACAAAAGCCGAATTTTTTACATGACAGTTGAATTCTCAACAAGAAAAGTTGAATTTTTAACAAAAAATTAAATTTTCAAACAAGAAGACTTTTCTACCATAAAAAAAATTCACACCAAAAGAAGAATTTTCAAACAGTTGCATTAAGAAAAAAAAAAATTTTTTAACAAAATAGTTGAAGCCTCTACAAAATATGTAGACGAATTTTTAATCAAAGAAGATGTATTTTAAACCAAATAGTTGAATCCTTCACCAAAAAGATGGATTCTCAACAAACAAGATTAAATTTATAACCAAAAAGAGGAAATTTTCAACAAAATACAAAAATTTTCTACCAAACAGTTCAATTTTCAACTTATAAAGGACAAATTTCCTACCAAGAGAGAAATAGTTAAATTTTCAGATTAAAAAATTATTTTGTTGACTAAAAAACGAATTTTATACGAAAAAGTTAAATTTTCAAACAAAGAGTTGATTCTTAACAAAATTAATTTATAATTTTCAACCAAATAGTTACATTTTCAACCAAAAAAGACGAATTTTCAACCAAATATATCAATTTTCAACAAAATTTTTCAATTTTGAAGCCAAAAAGACGAATTATCTACAAAAACGTTGAATTTTCAAGCGGAAAATATGTTTTTTAACGAACAATTATTTTTCTGACAAGTAGTTAAATTGTCATAAAAGTAATTTAATTCTTAACCGAATAGTCGAATTTTGAAACAATATGAATTTTCAAAAAAAAAAAAAAAAATGTCAACCAAATAGTTTATTTTTCCAAAAAATTGTCGGATTTTTAACTAAAAACATGAATTTTTAACAAAAAAGTTAATTTTCAATCGAATAGTTTAGTTTTTTAACAAATTATTGAATTTTCAAGCCAAAAAGTCAAATTTTCCACATAAAAAGATCAATTTCCAACCAAATTGCTTAATTTTTTTTTACCAAAAAGATGAATTATCTATAAAACAGTTGAATATTCAACCCGAAAATATGATCTTTCAAGGAAAAAGTTAATTTTTTACCGAAAACTTACATTTTCAAACCGAAAATATGAACTTCAAGTAAAATGATGAATCTTCAAACAAAAAAAACAAAAATTCAAATAGTTTAATATTAAACCATGTAGATTTTTCAAACGAAAAAGATAAATTCTCAACAAAATATGTAATGGATGCTACTTTAGCCAAAAAAAGGTTTAAAAAAATAATATGAACATTATTTTACACTACATTAAATTTTTAGTCAACAAAAAAATAATTTTTAACCAAAAATAAAACGAATTTTGAATAAAATAGTTAAATTTTCAATCAAACAGATGAATTTTAAACTAAAATGATGAACCTTCAAATAGAAAAAATAAGAAAATAGTTCTAAATTCAACCCAAAAATTATTTTTTAAACGAGAACATTAATTTTATAATAATTTAATACGCCTGTAGGGTAGCTACCACAGCGCCACAAATTTGGAACTATTGGGAAGAAATTTGAATTTCAATTCAATATTAACGAAAAATCTTATAGTAAGAAATTAATTTTAAACCGAAGATTACCATTTTTTATTGAAATTAATTAATATTCACTGCTTTTTTCCATAAACATTGCCCAAATAACTTCAAGATACCCAATAGTTCGCGTGTCAGATGGCGCTGTTGTCAAAGTCATAGAGGTATCCTACAGCCGTATAGTTAAATTTTCGACCAGAGATGAATCTTCAACCAAAAAAGATGACTTTTTAACAAAATAATTGAAATTTCAACAAAATACTTTAATTTTTAACAAAAAATAGTGTGATTTTCGTATTGGGTTCTATTAATTCAGTTCGAATTTTAGCAGAAAACGATAAAAAGGGGAAGTTTTTTTAAAACAAGCGGATAAAGAAGAATTCTTTGAGAAATGGCTAAAAAGGGGAATAGGGAAAATAGTGTAAAGTTTGAAATACAAAAGCAAACTTTTTTTAACTTCATCATCAGAAATTGTACTAAACGTTATCTAAGTTTGTAAGGTTACTTTCACGGACGGTAACGTACTTTATGGACCTATTTTTTAATAAATTTCTTGTGAGTTTTATCAGGGGTAAATAATTTTTGTGGTCGGCAGAATTTTTTCTTTTCGTACAATCTAATTTTCGCAGTTTGAGCAGAAACAACGAAAGGTAAAAAAATGATTAAAAAGAAGTTTGAGTATGTGGAAACGTTCTACAAAAAGAACCTCGTGCACTTTTGTAATATATACTTTTTGATATATCTTGCATCGTTTACGAGAAAAGTCAGAAAATTATATTTTTAAGATAAAAAGATTCTTTTGGTATAAAAGATGGTATAGCTACCAAACAACTCATAAAATCTCTTTCTTGTATTAGCACAGACTTTTTAAAAATATTGAAAAAAATAAAAAAAGTGGGGTTTTCCAGAACATCTTTTCATATTTTCAAATTTTGAAAAAAATAAGGAATATATTTTATTTTATTTTTTTAATTTTCTGCACATATAAGTAAGGTACGCTATCAGTTTTATGCGAGCTGATCCATTTTTGAGACCGGGAGAATTTTCGTTCCTAAAAACATAATTTTCGGATTTTTCTCGTAAACAATGCAAGATATAGCTAAAAAGCACGAAATATTTGTTGTAGTACTTTTATAGACTTGCAAACTTCTTTTCAAATTTTTTTTTCACCATTCATTGTTTCCGAGAAAAATGCGAAAATTCGATTTCATGAAGAAAAAAATTCTCCTGTCCTTATAAAAGGACAAATTCGACAAAAAATTAGAAAAAATATAAGTTTGGCTTTTTTGTTAAAATCTACTTTTATATTTTTCAACAAATCGTCGAAATTTTGTTAATAATTTTGTTCTATTTCCAATTTTCTAATGAGCATCGAAAGAGAACGGTAAAACTCATCAGAAACCGAAAAGAAATTTGAAATATTTCAGTTAGATAAAAACTATAGAAGTTTAAAGAAAAATGTGTGTTTTTTTAAATAGACGTCAAAATTCAAATACTCGTAATTTCGTGGATTTTTTTTCTCTTAAATTTTTAAAATTGGTGTCGCCTAATTTCCTCTAAGGAAATCATATATTTTATTTTTTACTTCAAGAAATGTTCTTCAAACGCTATTCATTGAATATTTTTAGAAACATATTTCGAGGTGCTAAAATATTTGACTGATTTTTTAATTGAAATTGCAAATATTAAAGTTATGAGAAATATATAATTTTGCTTTTTTTGTTGTACTAGAAAACTGGGAAATGGTTAAAAACTCAAGGCTAAATAAAAAACATAGTAAATGTTTGAAGGAGATAAAAGTTTCCTTTATCTTCACAAGATTGCAAGCTTATTTTTTTTCAAAGTTTTTTTAAAGCAATAACTTATGAAAATATTCACAAGAAGCGACTCATTTTATTTTTTAGTAATTTAAACAATATGTTAAAGTATTCCATAAATTAGCGAAGTTATTTTTGAATTATTATTTCAATGAATAAATTTTGTCGAAAATGTGATAACTTTTGAATCTGGAAACTTTCAAATTTAGAAGTTTCAAAATTGAAAAGTTTTCAAACTAAAAAATATTAACATTTTAATGTTGAAACTTTTGAAAAATAGACTCCAGTCTAAACTCTTAGAATTTTGATCTTTTAAATTTTATATAATTTGAAAGTTTATTAATTAGGACATTGAAAAAGAGATATGTATGCGTTTAAAAGATTTAAAATCCTTTAAACTATCTAACTAATTAATTATTTGCATCTATTTAATGATTACATATGCCATTGTATCAATATCTACTTTACATCGAAGTCTAACAGTACTATCATTGACAGCGAATTTGAAGAAGTTTTCTAGATGCAAAAAATTATAAAAACAAGACTGATTTTGATTGCCTCATTGATTGATGAGTGGACTTATTTATTGCAATTATCAGAAGCACTTGCCTTAATCTGCCATTCACATCACATATTTGTAAATGATTATTGCATGAATAATAAAACAAAACTGCCACTAATCAGTGGCGGAAGCAGATGTATATTAATAGTTCTCTTAAAATGTAAATACAGCGAATCATAAACTTCTCATGACTAACAATAATTAGAATTCTATTTGAATATGCAACAGCAATAATCTCTAAAACGCGGACGACACGTAATAGCTTTTTAACTTATAGTCGTATGTAGAAATGATAAAAAATATTTTAAAAAGTACATTTTATTCTATATTTTCCATTTTTAGACAAAAGAAGTTTCATTTATCTTCAAATATAAATTCACCTTTTTGAGATGTACCTACTAAAAAAATCCACGTGAATCTAAAGAGAAATCAATGGAATTTGAAGTTGAATTACTAGAAAACAATATAAATTTATGGAATTTATTAAACATTAGGTAATTTTTTGATATTTGCAAATGAAACAAATAACTCGCAGTAATTGTACAGAAATAAATATAGAATTTAATTTCAATTGTACAATAATTATAAAAACAGTCAGAGAATTTTATTGGTCAGGAAAAATCATGGATTTAGAAAAAAAAATTGTAAAAGTCAGGGAATTTCTATACGTTTGAATAAATGTCAAGCAGCATAAATTTTAATTTGATCAATTTGAATTTAAAATTGTTTCATTCTATTTATAAAAGATTATTTGAGATTCTGGTCTTTAAATATTAATGGTCAGGGAAAATGAAAAACTGATCAGGGAAAAATGAGGGAATTTTTCAAATGAAGTTTTGTGGTAACCCTGATATAATATTCTTGTGAGTAATTTATTTGCCTGAAGATTATCTCAGTCATAAATTTTATGATTTGTTTGAAAGCTCAACAATTTTGTTCAAAAGTAATCCTTTTTGATCGAAAATTCAACTATTTCATAGAAAATTTACTTGTTGTTTAAACTTTATATTTTGGTGTTTGAAAGTTAACTGAAATCTTTTTTGGATGAAAATTCGACTATTTTTTTTTTAAGTTGTCGTTTTAATTTGTTAATTTGTTAAAATGTCATTTGTTAAAATGTCATCATTTTTTATTGAAAATTCAACTGTTTTGTCAAAACTTCGTCTTTTTGGGTTGAAAATTCAAGTTTTTTCGTAAGTAATTTACTTCTTATTTAAAACTCATATTTTTATGTTAAAAAGTCGTACTGAACTCTTTTTCTGGATGAAAATGCAACATTTTTTTCGAAAATGAATCTTTTCAATTTAAAAATTGATCCATTTTAGTAGAAATTGCATCTTTTTTGGATAAAAATGCAACTGTTTTTTTTTTAAATTTAAAATTGCATCTTTCTTGTATAAAATGCAACCTTTTTTTTAATTCGACAATTTCGCAGAAAATTTAACTGTTGTTTAACATTCATATTTTGGTGTTGAAAAGTCAACTGAAATCATTTTTTTTGTGAAAATTCAACTTTTTTTGAAAATTTGTCCTTTTTAATTTGAAAATTCATCTATTTTAGTAGAAATTGCATCATTCGTGGATAAAGATGCAACTGTTTGCTTGAAATTTAACAATTTTGTAAAAAAAGTCATCCTTTTTGGTTTAAAATTCAAATATTTTGTAGAAAATTTACTTTTTGTTAAAAATTCATATTTTGATGCTGAAAAGTCAGCTGAAATCTTTTTTGGATGAAAATTCAACTATTTTTTTTCGAAAATTTGCCTTTTTGATTTAAAAATTTGTCTGTTTTGGTAAAAATCTGATCTTTCTTACATGAAAATGCAACTATTTGGTTCAAAATTGAAAAATATAGTTAAAGGCATCTTTTTGGTGGAAAATTCAACTGTTTTGTTGAAAAATTCGTTTCTGTGTGTTGAAAATTCAAATATCTTCGTAGAAAATTTACTTTTTGTTTAAAACACATACTTTGATGTTGAAAAGTTATACTAAAATTTATTTTGGATGAAAATTAAAAAAAAAAAGTTTAATTTGTCTTTTTGATTTAAAAATTCACCTGTTTCAGTAGAAATATCATCTTTATTGGATAAAAATGCAACTGCTTGGTTGAAAATTAATCTTCTTTGTTTCAGGATTCAACTATTTTGTTTGAAAATTTTGGTTGAACTACTTTCTTAAGAAATAATTTTGTTGTTGAAGATTCATATTCTTAGCTTGAAATTCATCTCTTTTATTGAAAGTTTAATTATTTTGTTGGAAACTGATCTTTTTTAATTAAAAAATCAATTGCGTGGGTAAAATTTGAACTACTTTGCTGAAATTTTTAGATTTTTTTTTGAATGAAAGTTTATCTCTTTGGATGAAAATTAAGTCTTAATTTGTCTTTTGGTTTAAAGTTTTAACAATTAAGGTGAAATTTAGTTATTTTAAGGGTAAAAATCTTTATTTGTTGGATATTCGTCTTTTTGGTTTTAAAATGCATTTAAAAAAAATTAATTTTCATTTTTTTTTTGGTTGAAATATCAACTATTACACTTTTTGTTGACAATTCATCTTTTTAGGTTGAAAATTCAATTATTTTGTTAATAATTCCATTATTTTGATTAAAATTAAATTATTGTGTCCAGAAGTGACCTTCTCTGGTAGAAAAGTCATATTGATGTTTAAAATAAATAAATTTGAAAAGTTCCATTTTATATATGGAATATTGTTTTATTATATTTATAAAAAATCCTATGTTACAAATATTACTAGATTAAAATGCTGGTATTTGAATGTTTATGGTCAGGGAAAATGACAAATTCGTCCAAGAAAAATCAGGGAATTTTGAAAATGATGTTTTCACCCTGTAACGCTCGAGGTGATCCCTCCCGCCCTCCTCAAGGCGTCACACATTTTTTGAACGGCTCCTTGAATATTAAAATTTTTTTTTTTATTTCAATATTTTTTAAAGGGTTTGAAAGATTTTCAAGTATTTTACAACATTAATTGACTTATCAGTCACTTGATTTCATTGAAATTTTTTGTTAATATTGTAGAATTCAATTTTATTTTTTAATGAAACTCAATTTTAATTGTAATTTCAGAAACTCACATCTATTTACTAATATTTAATTAGAATACACTCTTATAGATTTCGATTTGAGTTTTGAAGAATTTTTTTTAATTCTCTGCATTTTCTTTTGGTTATTATTTTATTTAAACTTACCCCCAGTGCCATGCAAATTGGATGCCATGAAAATAATTTTTCTGGTCTATGAAAACCAACAACCAGGATGTATAAAATTGGCAATATTAGCAGCAAATGAGTTAGAAACGAAAATCCAAGAGTCAAGGAACCTGGTGGTTCTTTTCCGCTCGCTTGTTCCGTCTTCATTTCAGAATCCAATTCGTCCCTCGCACCCAAGTCTCGCGCTGCAATCACAAATCATAAAATTCCTTTTAATTTTCAATGAGAAAATCTTACTCTTTACGTAATCTTAAAGAAGAGAATGCTCGCACAATGATTCATCAAAATAATGATTGCGCGCCTGAATTCCTTTTCCTTCGACTTCATTTGTGATTTCTTCCGATACGTAGGTGCGTAGAATTATTACAAACAATCAAGGATTGTAGGCGCTTGTTACACCACCTCAAAAATATTTAGAAATGTAATTGATTCACAAAAGAAAAAATGTTATACAGTACCATCTAGGAGGATGAGGACACCTAAAAAATTTGAGATTAAAAATATGTACTCACTTCTCGCAGGATATCTCCGGAAAAAAATAGGACAGAATAATTCATAATAAAGCATTGGAAAGATTATGAAATTCTGCGTCATACGAGCCCCTTTTGAAATATTTTTAATAAATAGCGACTGAGATAGTGAGTCAGAAAAAACGGTCTTATTTTTAATTTTTGCCAATTTTCAAGACTAAACTTCAACTGATGGAAAAATCTAAGAAATAAATGGTAAAATTGGTAAATTCATATAAAATGAACCTTAAAATATGTTCTTCAAAATGAGCCCAAAAAACTTTAAAAATCTTCATTGGTTATCGAATTATCGTTAAAAAGGTGCAAATCAGAAATCGCTAGGTCGAGCGAACGATTTTTGTCTTTCGTATGCCTCCACATATTTTTATGACAATTCGAGAACCAGTGGATATTTTTTTAGTTTCTTGGGCTCATTTCAAAGAGAAGATTTCAAACTACAATTTGCATGACTTTCAAATTTTGAACATTATTTCCCTAAATTTTTCCAGGTCGAATCTTGAAAATGGGCAAAAATTATAAATTAGACGGTTCTTTCTAACTCACTAACTCAATCCCTATTTATCAAAAATATTTCAAAAATGATTCATTTGATGTGGAATTTAAAATCCTTTTTAATGCAAAAAGTGAGTGCATGTTTTTAATTGCTAATTATTTAGGTATCTTTATACTCCTGGACGGTACTGTAATTTTATTAATAATTGTCCTAATATTTTTTAAGGTTGCAGATAAATTCTCTTAGATTCTCTTCATTATAATTAAACAATAAATTTCAATTTTAGCATCAGTTGAAGTAAAATTCAAATAAAAACTAAAATCAAATAACTACTCATGAATTAAAATAAACTTTCCAATTTTTTATATATTTTGTAATAACCATTAGTGGCCGTGGATAAGTTGAATTTTCAGCCTAAATAGATGCATTTCCAACCAAATGAAAAAAACTTAGAAGAAGAAAAAAAAACAGTGAATAAGAATACTTAAAAATTTTACACTATAAATTCAGAAATGTACTTAAATTCAGAAATGAACTTGAATTCAGCAAAAATTTGCCTTAATTTAAGAAAGTTAATATCGGAATTTCAGAATTTAATCATACGTTTTCTTGAATTCAGATAATCTTTATTTGAATTCAGATCCATTTCTGCTTAATTTAAGTTCATCTCTGAATTCAAATGCATTTCTGCAATAAAGGTGTAACATTTTAAAGATTTTTTTTACTGTTTATGAATTTTCAAGCCAAAAAGACGAATTTTTTAGAAGACAGTTGATCTTTCAAACTTAAAAGTTGAATTTAAAAAACAGTGATTTTCAATCAAGGCAGATGCATTTTGAACCACATAGTTGAATTTTCAACTAAAAAATAGAATCGTTAAATTTTCAGTTTAATAAATTAATCTTAAGCCAAAAAAGAGCTAATTGTTTTCCAGTTTAATTCAATCAGAAAAAGACGAATTTTTAATAAAACATTTGAATCCTCAAAACAAAAAGATGAATCTTTAACAAAATAAATTAATTTTTCACCCAAAAAGATGAATTTTCAAATAAATTCATGAATTTTCAAATAAATTCATGAATTTTCTATCAAATATTTGAATTTTCACAAAAAGGATTAATTTTCTATCCGGAAAGACGAATCATGAACAAATTACATGAAATTTCTGCCAAATAGTTGAATTTTAAACTTTAAAAGGATACATTCTGAACTATAAAGGTGAAATATTCAATTTTTTGATAAAATAATTAATTTTGGACTTCAAAAAACTATTTTTTAACCAAATGGTTACTTTTTTAACCAAATAGATTAATTTTCTACCAAGAAGATTATTGTTCTACCAAAATAGGCGATTTTTAAACAAAATTGTTGAATTTTGAAGCCTAAGAACGAATTTTCTTTCTTCTAAAGGTAATTTTCTACCGAAGAATTTTACTTTAAAATAAATAGTTTAATTTTTAAACAAATAGTTGAATTTTATACCGAAATAGTTCAATTTTCAATAAAAAAGTTAATTTTTAATCAAATACTTTAATTTTCTACCAAATTGTTTAATTTTCAAGCCTGAAGACGAATATTCTTTGACTTTAGAACCCAAAAATATAATTTTTCAACAAAAAAGGTCATTTACAGCCAAAAAGTTGGATTTTTAACCAGCATGATAAATCTTTAATCTAAAC
>JAABKJ010001520.1:0-30400 GCA_011634705.1 Andricus grossulariae
CCGTCCCTTTGACTTCCAAGTTTAGGCCCTCTTTGAGCCTAAACGTTGGGGCTTTTTCCACAAACCAGTCTCGCGACTAGCTGTCCGCGGCCACCGCAACGATGGTCCCCGACCTGATGAAGATGTCATTGAATCTGGGGGCGTGCCCCTCGCGGGGCAATACGTCCATCCCTTTAGAGATTTCATCCCTCATCCTGTCCAAATTCTCAAGAGTTAGACAGTTCTCAGGATAACCCGACGCAACGACAACCTTCACCAATGCGTTGTTTGCCATCTGCGTGAACGTAAGGCCCTGTGTTTCCAGAGCCTTCGGCCGTTTCAACTCCCTGTTTGGGGGAGTTTTTCTGGAGCCTTTCTTCCTCTTGCAAATAAGATTAGCCTGAGGAGTTGCTCCAGGTAAGTTAACCGCAGCCACTGCCCCCTGTGATGTGCCTTGGCTGCTGTTCGCGAGACGCTCTTCGCGGTCTCTCATTCTCTGTGCTCCGCAACTTTGGCTTTTCCTTACGGAGAGTTCCGTTAGCTGCCCTTCTACGGCTTCGAATAGATTGTCTTCACCGTTATTTTTGGTTCGCAGCGCCTCTGGTGGGTTGCCCCCCAAGGTGCCTCCCACTTTTGGCGGTGGATTGGAGGAGGGTCCCGGAACGAGTCCCTTATTGGTTTTTGTTTGTTTTATTATATAAGGATTCATTTGAGTCCCACGAGAAGCTAGGAAAATAAGAAACACCTCCGGCAGAGCCCGCTTGCAGGGGGTGGGTCTACATACTATGGGATTCTACCTGGTGTCCCAAAGTCTCCGTTTAGACAACTCCTTTTGGACCCCCGCCTGTCCGTTTCTACTGAGGGGGGCAGGCCGGGGTGTTCAAGGATTTGTTAACCCTGGTGTCATTCAGCTCTTGACACGCAATCACATCGTAGCTTGGGAGCATCAGAACTCGCGCCTTCGATATTCCAGGAGGCTTTGCCATTGCCTCCTGGAAGGATCGTTCCTTAGTTTAAGTCCCACCGACTTGTGTCCGTCAGTTCCCCAGAGTAGTCACACCTCGCAGTGCAGCCCCTCTGGTTCACCTATTTCAGATCTACCGTCTAATGAGACCCGTAAGCCCTCCCACCAGCTACAAGGTGCCGCGATCACTAGGGAGAGATGCAAAGCCTTAATTGAACAATTTTAAGGTTCTAAGGTAAATTTTGGAATGAATTAAGATTTAAACATTGAAAAAGGCTTGGTTTCAAATATGAATTGTTCGATATTATAGAAATCCAATAATTTTAGATTTGAGAATAAAAGAATTCAAAGGTTTTGAAAGATTGATTACTTGTTTGTTGTTGAAAATTAACAAATTCGACTTTCTTGGTAGAAAATTAATCTTCTTCCTTAAAAATTTATTTTTTTGGTTAGAAAGTCATTTCTTCGACTGACAATTTAAGGATTTTGTTTGAAAATTAGTTTTGTTTCAAAATCAGTTTTTTTTACTGAAAATTCAGTCATTCTGTATCAACTTGAACATTCATCTTTTCGTATCAAATTCTACTTTTTGACTCCAAAAATCAACTAGTTTGCTGAAGATTAAAACAAAAAACTCGCGTCCTATGTAAAAATGATTAATAACAAATTTGTAGCTGTTTTCAGGGTGGACAACCTCTTTTTCATTTTTTTTTTGTTTGTAGCTTGTGTCGTTCGTGCATAATTTTTATGTTTAATGCTGTTTTTTTACGAATTTAAACAAAAACTACACGTCCTATCAAAAATTAGTTAGGAACAAATTTGTAGATCGTCTTTGAATACACAATTTTTTTTCTTATCTTTCTTCGTATCTTGTGTAGTTTGACTGCAAAATGGAAATTTTGATTTTTAATTATTTGTTTGTGTGCGATCAAAATTTGAATTTTCGAGTTTTCAACAAAATTCACAAAATTGTTATGACAATCTAGTAGGATGGTCAAAAAGCAATGTTTTTCTTTTTCAGACTTTTTTTCAAATCGTGCGTTGTTAGGCTTTAAATTTTCATTTTCGTATTTTTTTTTTAATTTTGTAACTGCTGTAACTCTAGTAATTTTTTATCATCTGAAAAAAGTCATTGAGATAAATTTTTCTTCCTTTTGAATACTATAAACAGCCGTACATAGAACTTTCAAATTATAAAAACAGTGGTCTCAAAAGTTTTGAAAATTCTCTAACTTTTTGAATTTTTATCCAAAATGGACGGCCAACGAACTTGACCTCCATTTTAGGACAGGAAAAGGCCAAAGGTTAATCCAATCTTTCAATTCTTTCGAAATTTATCGTACTAACAAACTAAAAATCTACAGACTAAGAGACTTACAGACAGACATACATACATACAGACATACAGACAGACACATTCGTAAAAACCTGGTTTTCGGGTTCATGGGGTCTCAAAAAGTGGACATTTGACAAAAACAGAGAGGATCAAATTTTGCACAAATCTAATAGGAGGGAAAATGCAAAATTAGTCAGGAAAAATTTGGAGAATTTTTAAAATGAGGTTTTGCGATGACCCTAATATAATATTCTTGTTATTAATTTATTTGCCTTGTATTTATATTTATTTTCATACAGTTGCTTCTTACTGAAGATTATCTCTTGAGTTATAAATTTCATTATGTGTTTGAAAATTCAACTATTTTGTTTGAAATTCGTCTTTCCGGGTTGACAATTCAATTATCCTTGTAGAAAATTCAGTTCTTGTGTAAAACTCATATTTCGATTCTGAAAACAAAAACTAGAATCTTTTTTTGATTAAAATTTAATTTTGTTTTGTTTAAAATTTGTCTTTTTGATTTGAAAATTTATCTGTTTTAGTAGAAATTTCATCTTCCTGGGATGAAAATTCAACTCTTTGGTTGAAAATCAATCTTCTCTACTTGAGGATTCAAATACGTTGTATGAAAATTGTTGTTAGATAGTTTGATAGACAATTATTTTTTCATTGAAAATTCATATTTTCGGTGAAAAGTTTACCTATTTTGTTGAAAGTTTTTTTTATGAAGGTTTATCTCTTTGTTTAAAAATTTAGCAATTTTTTTTTTTGCTGAAAATTCATATTTTACGTTTCATACTTGAACTAAAATTCAATTTGTGCACAGAAAATCCCTGTTTTGGCTTGAAAGTTAAAAATTGTAGGTGAATTTTTTTTCTTTCATAACTGAAAAATCATTATTTGTTGAAAATTCGTCTTTTTGGTTTTATAATTCTTTTATTTCATCTCATTTCATTTTTTTTTGTTGAAATATCAACTATTTCATTTTTTGTTAGGAATTCATCTTTTTAGGTTGAAAATTTAATTATTTTGTTCGAAATTCAAGAATTTCCTCAAAAAGTCATATTTTATGTTAGAAAAGTCATATTTTTTGTTTAAAATTGATAAATTTGAAAATTTTCAAAATGTATTTGAAAGATTGTCAAGGCCTGTGTTGTAAAATTTAGTTGATCAAGCCAGACGTATGAAACAATATTTCAATTTACGTTTGGCATAATCCAAAGTAACTTAATTGTTAATGAACAGTCAACAATTTTATTTTCCCAATAAATGAAAAATTAACATTTTTCCACATTTTCAATGCATCATATGAATTGAAATAATTATTATTGAAAACCAAAACTTACTACAAACTGTTAATTTTTGCTATTCCTATCAAAATTCTGAGTTTTTTTGTGTCTTGATCCTATAATATGAAAAATGTTACTTTTAAATCTTAGTTTTAGATCAAAAATACATAAATCTACAGCCAAAGAAATTAATTTGTGACTAAAATTATAAATCTTCAAAGAAAAAATCTTTGAAAAAAATGACTTCTAACAAAAGTGTTGAATTTTCCACAACGTAGAAAAAATTTTAACCAACAGAGATGAATTTTCAACAAAAAAGTTGATTGCCAACCAAATAGTTGAATTTTCTACCAAATTAATTGAACTTTGATCCTTAAATGACGAATTTCCAAGAAATGTTTCAATTTAAAAAAGGTACTTTAACAAAATTGTTAAATTTTTGTACCAACAAAATCAATTTTCCACAGAAAACAATAATTTTTAACAAAAAATATTAATTTTTTCACCACATACTTTATTTCCTACCAGCTTAGATTTAAAAATATACTTAACTACTTATCCCAAATTCTTGAGGAATTTGTGAGAGGGAAATGTAAAATCCAAAAAATCATTTTGATTGTAAACGACTAAACCGATATTGCTGATCGAAACATGTGTTACAATCACCCATAAGACTACTTAAAAAATATATTTTTCAAAATACAAAATATGAATAAACAATGTTTCTAAAAACATTAATAAAATACCTACCTTTCATTTAAGAAGTTTGTCTCAATTCGCCCCGGATGGCACTGCATTGACGGCAAATGATATTTTTGACTGTTCAAGAAATTAGAGGGTAGGACGCATGTGACCACGAAAAAGGAGGATAAGATCATTATCAAATGTTTCGAGAAGTACCTCACCTATTGATTTTCGGCAAATAGCGAAATAGCATCATTTAACATCCACTTTCGAAGGGAAAACCCACTCATTTTAAATTGACGATGTAACTGATTATGAAGAAGTATGGCTTCGTGCAAGGTATCCTCACCCGTAACTACACCATGAACGTAGGTCCCTTGTTGGATTGTTCTAGCGACCAGAGGATAGTGGGGCATAGTTTCTTCTTCGACGCCAACACCTTTTGCTGGACTGCAGTAAATGCTGGGAATTCTAGGCAGTACATTAAGAAATGCTGCTGTACGCAGTGTTAGCCCTTTTGCCCTTCATCATCGATTTGGTCAGTTGTGACATGTGATGTAGCTGCTAATCCCTTTGTTAAACCACGATAACCCCTGTTCCGTCTTGATGCTTGAGAGTTAGCGGATGAAATTCAGTTCAAGGAATCTTTGGATGCTGAAGATGAAGCTCCAGCTTCTGTTGAATTTCCTTCCCGAATTTTCAGCGCATGAACTCTGTTACTGAGAAATGTACGCAATGATTAGTAAAAAGGAGACTCGGTTGAGTCGCCAAGTGATGCTTCCCATTTACGTCGAGTCTGATGATTTAAGCAATTGGTCAAAAAGGAAACTAAAAAGGGAGACCGGCTGTCAATCGAACAATCCAGTGCTTTCAGAGCTTCCAAATTTTCTATTGCGGTATTGACTAGCTGTTTGCGACCTGGAGCTGATTCTGCTGACATAGGCCGCAAGGAAGAAATAGCCGATAAGTGACAATTAATTAGAATTCGCTTATTTTCATTTCGATCAACCAATAACTTCTACGCGCGCTTGTAATTGTCATTTGTGACAGGAAAGTTTTTCAGTAACTTAGCCAGCTCACCAGATTTAGTGGAATTGGATGAAATACGAGGGGTGACATTAATTGATGATTCATTTGCATCACGAGATGAAAATGCATCGAATTCATAGAGATACAATTTCTTTGAAGTTTGATACCACTCTCCGACTTGTGATGGCAGGTCATCCTTGAAGTATTCCATGTCCTTAGTAAGCGAGGATTTTGATAATTCCACATGTTGCGATTGAAATTTTACGAAATTCGCTTCCAATGTGTGTAACCATGCTGTCAACAAACTACGCGTATGAGGAGTTCGAACTTCTTGAAACAAGTCCCTGATACGATTAGCAAGTTCCAATTACTGTAGGAGGAACATTTCCAAGGACAGTCACGCGTTGAGAAATAAGGCATATCGGAATACGTGAATAAGCAACTTACGGACCTGGAGACATCCTTCCAAAATCGATGATTCTTTCGATTTCTTCTAGCTTATGCAGTTATCCGTTTGCAATGACCTCAACTTTAACACTGCAATCATTAACGTTCACAAGTCACTCCGAATTGTACCGGGAGGAACATTGTCAGTAAACACTGTCTAATTGTCACAACTGCACTCACAAAGACTTGCAGTAAAGTGCACCAAAAAGTTAAGCATTCGCGAACTCGCAATGCACGACTGAGTATCCGGCCGAAGGAACAAACATGCCCACGAATGTTTAACAACATACAATTTTTAAATATAAGTACTTGTATATTAATAAATATTTAACCCGTCTTGATTCACGAATAGAACAATCAAGCTCTTCCGTGTTCTATTGTGCGACGACGACTGAGGTGTTGAACGACACACTCACACAGTCAGCAAACCAGCTTGCCAAAACACAATACACTGCGAATATAATGAATCATGTAGAAGAGAAGGTAATAATAAAATTAGAATATAAGAAATGATTTTCATAGAAAGATAAAATTCAAAGCGTTTGAGAATAAATAGACTGACATACAATGAAATAAATAATGATAGATAAAACATAAATTTTGAATAAAAAACATTAAAAACAAATAAATCAGTCAATTCCGAACAGAGAGAAAAAAGCCTTACATAAAAGTTGTAGCCCTAGCAAAAATACGTCTTTTATGTTCCACAAATTGATCGCCTGAATCTATTATTTTTTGATAAAAATGGGATAATGTTCCAACAAGTATATTTGGATGAAAATGCATTAGGTTTGGTATTCTGTTCACAGAAAATTACGGGCAATATTTTTTTAATTTTTGAAATAATAGAAAACCTTATTTTTCCAGAGACCTTATTTGTGATATTTCAAGTGATTGGACAGATTTTTCTTTCAAAAATCTATGAGCATCTGTCAAAAAGAAATTCACTATCATTTTTTAGCTTTCCTGGTGCTCGGAAAATTTCCCATCATTTTCCAATTTTTTTGGTTTTCCGGTCTAGCGGCCATCCAGAAAATAAAATTCAAAATTATAGTTGTCACAATTTTAAACATTAATTTTACAATGCCTATGTATAAACGTAGGGTAATCATATTCACCAAGCGCAAAGCGCGACATCTGATAAACGCTAAATTTTTTACATTGTTTTTTATTAAAGTTGTCAAGAATTGTCGTTTACATACATCATACTCTATAACTAGAATTGTGGCTTACGTACTACATACTCTAAAATGATGTTTAATTGGATTTCGCGTGCCTACTGGACATTCCGCGATTTCTTCTGTAGTCAAATCTTTAACCACGCCGCTCTCTATGTTTATTTTTGCCCGTTTTGACCGCAAATTAATAGGTTTATATATTGCACGAAGAATCGTGCTTCTGTTTGATGCCTTCTCCAATATTGCACAGACGTCACCATTTAATGTTGATAATACAATTTTTTCTTGAGTTGGCATAGGATTGAGGACCTGAGTTTGGGTTTTCAATCGAATTGGTTTATCAGGTGGAAAAATGTACCTTCGAAGTTCGAACGTCTGTGTCTGATTGCTGTGGGGAACAAGTCGAATAAATCTAAGCTCTTCAAAACTATATCCAAGTACGCGAGGAAAAGTTTGCTTGAGAGTAGGAGACTTGGACCTGGCACGAAGAAGCGGGTCGGCATGTTGTGGGGACGCAGAAGAAGAATCAAGTATGGAAGGAGGAAGAGACCTTCTGGAAGATTGTTTGTTAGAAGAAGAAAAAGGTCCGCAACGAGGAACACCAGGAACAGGGTCACCATTAGGCAAACATTCGAATTGTGAACTTAATTCTGCAAAAAAAAGAAGATTACATTCTTCTTAAAGTACGCAATCGTATGTTGGTATGTCATTAGTTGTGAATGTCTTTATAATTGTCAGTGTAGGTTTCAGCATATTTATCAACTGTTTGCTGCTTTGTTATCAAATTCTGTTTGTCATAAAAAAACTTGACGTTACTTCATCTATTCGAGCGGTAAATTGAAATTGGAACCTCTAGAATTATGAAACGGGACATAATAATATAGTACCCCGTGTACGCAAAATGGAAGAATACCATACATTATTGTAGATCTTTTGTGGTTTGTGATATATTAACTGTTAATAATTATGATATACGTTATACGTGAAACTCCGTGGATTTTGAACTATTAACGTACTATTAACACACACACACAGTAAATATCAGTTGAACAATTTGATCTTCAAAGTGAATCAAAGTGATAAACAAGGCTTTCATATAGATTTTGGATTTTTTATTAGATCAGAAAATTGCGCATCAGAATGATCAGATTCAACAGATCAACTGCCTGTCCTGAATTTCTATAATTTGGAAAGCCGATAGTCAATAAAATTCTTATATACCACATCCAAGTCATAAGACTGCATACATGCACATTAAAATTTCAAACCAGAAAAAACGAAAGATAAAGGTTGCAACGATTCCAGATAAAAAATTCGCTGCAACAAAGATTAACCTTGCCGGTCAAACTTCACAATAACCAAACATAATTTCCTATTATTCAATTTCCTAGATAATCTTTTGGCTTCTGCTGAGTGGTATAAAAAAATGTCTAGTTTGTTCACAATAGTGTAATCTATCTCACAGGAAATTTATATGCAAGAACCAAGAAGCAAGAACCTCTACTCAAAATTACAGAGATATTATATTATCATATTTACGAATAGAATCGAGGATCACGGCAAAGGACAAGAGCAGAATCCAGGCAATCCTCATATTTTCTCATCCGATGAAAAACTGATTGATGTTATAATGATGAATTTTATTAACAATGTAATTGATGAATATTGCACTGCTTCATTAGGTTATATAATCTACACTATAGTCGTTATCTCTTAGATAAAAAGCGTGAAATTTGTCCTTCTAAGATATTAACGTTTGATAAGAGTCAGTTTTAACTGAAAAAAATTAGTAACCGCCCATTCAAGGATTTGAAAAAATAATGTACATTTTACAAACCACGTCAAAGGAACTGGTGTATTTCACCCTTTCATATTTTGGGAATAAATTTTTCAAAATTACTCAGCGAAAAAGGTGTTATCTTAAAACGGCTTTCAAAAATGGATAAAATTATGGAATTATTTTCACAACAAATATGGAACGAGATTCGGGGGTTACTGACAAAAATAAATGCGTCGATGCATATTGCAGAGATGTCCCTGTACAGTTTTTTTTAATTAAATAATTTTTAAATTGCAAAGAAAACAAAATCAAACTAAAGAGAATTATACTCTCATGACATATGTTGCAAAATAAATTACTAGTTTGATTCTTTACCATATTTTTATTTCACTATCCTAAGAAATGTGGAAAAAACCTCCTTTGATTATAACAATTTCTGTAATAATAATAATGTAATAATAATAATGAATATAATTTTTTTTCTTCCAACGCAGAAAAAAATTTTATTCTTTCAACAAAATATCTTTGTTGACAGCATTTAGCATATTTGAAAAAAAAATTTGTTTGAATGAAAAAAACTTTCGTTTAGTTGACCAAATTCGTTTTCATCAGTAAGTTAAAGTTTTTGGTTGAATCGTGTTGTTTATTCAAAAAAATATTCTATTGATTTAACAACATTTTTTGGATGTATCTACGAAATAATGTAAGAGAGTGTTTTATTACAATCAAGCAAACAAATTGGTAAATTAAGTATTGAAATTTTATAAAATTTTTGAGGATTTCAAAGGATTTTAATGGCTCTCAGGGTATTTTGATTAATTTTCCGGGTTCTCAGAAAATATCAGAGCTCGGCATTTTTATGAGTTTTAAATATTCTGGCGAAAGCCATAGTGTGATTGACTTTGTTGGTGTAGATGGAAGACTGAGAGAGCTAGTAAGAGATACAAAGGTAATGAGAGGTTCTGAACGTGAAACTATTCATTACCTCTTAGTTTCAAAAATGAACTTAGGTCAAGGATGGAGGAGAAAGAGAACTAGAAAGATGAATGCCCGAAAAGAAGTAAGGATACCTCAGAATTTTGAACATTATAGGCCTTGGCGATGACGAGAGAATTGGACAAGAAAAGTATTATAGGGAAATGAGAGATTATTTCATTCCCAAATGTGCAAGGATAACAAGAAAGGTAGAAGTAGCACAGAGTTAGTCCAAATTAGAAATAGCGAGGGTGAAATGGATAGGTATTGTCTATACGTCCGGACAGAAGCCACGCCCTTTTCCTTTTCCAACTCCCCTCCCTATGCCAAGTCCGTACTTTTAGACTCAACCGTGTCATAAATATCTCTCAAGTCCAGATGTTTAGACTCGTCCAATAGTATATGATGCGGACAATGCAAAATATAGTCATAGGGACCATTACATGAAATTATAGGGAAGAAAAACTATGGAGCAGCACAACTGCGGCATAAGAGACGATACGTCGGAAAACTCGCTTGAAAAATTAGTGTCTCTGAGGCTAGGAATATCATTAGGAACTTGAAGAATGGTAAGGCTGCTAGTATGGATGGCATATTCACTAAAATTCTTAAATACAATGGCGAATAAATAAAGTAAATACCAATACCTCATAGGCGAATATATGAAAATATGAACCGCATGATAGAACCGAGTGAGTCATGCTCAACCCACAAGGTTAAGGTTACTGGTATGATAATAATAACTTATTAATAGGACAATAAAAATAACACAAGAAAATATCTGAGAAATCCAATCTCGATTTATGCCAGAGTTTATGCGCGGATCAGATATTTAGCTTAAAAACAATCACAAAAAAAAGTTTAAGGGTAAACAAAAGAGTTTTATGTGCATTTGTTGATCTGGAAAAAAATTTGATAAGGTGGATAGAAGCAAACTTTGAGAAGTCCTGAACAAGTACGGAGTCAATGGATGGCTCCTACAAGCAATAAAAACAATATATACAGGTAGCAAGACGAGTGAGAGTAAACTAGCAACTGAGTGACTGGTTTAAAATTAGGTAAGGTATTAAACCACAATGCGCTATATCTCTTGGTTGTTCATTATATTTATGGATACGTGTCTACCCATGGCCTTCCTCGTCAAAGAAGGTGTGGATCGCGGGACAGCAAAGGTGCGTGGGTTAGCGTTTGCAGATGATAAGGTGGTTAAGGCAGAGTCAATAGAAGTATTGGCAAGCATATTGAGCAGAGTGGACACTAGCCCGAAGGACAAGGGCCTTAAAATTAACGCGAATAAAACAAAAATTATGGTATGAATTGTGTATTGTTATAAAGGAAGCTACAGAGGTATATCAGGACAGAAAAGTGTAGTGACAAATATTTAATAAGAAATGCATGACAAATCAGTTGCGGAACGAACGTCTTATTTAGATAAACAACACGGGAATTCCAGAAAAATCAATACACCTTTACCCTCCCCCACCTCCCCTTATACCGCCTTGTACACATCACTTTCTCACTTTTCCCATATAAACTGCCTGATATCCTGCTAGAGCGGAGTGAGTTACGCTTATGCTCTTACACTATTAATAAGTTTTCGATAAAAGAAGACAATGATTTTTTTAATTAAATAAACAACGGATCCGGCATACTTGTGATATTTAGTAGTTAAATGAACTAAATTTTTTACATTTTTTTTTATATCAAAGTCGTTAAATATTGTCGTTTACACACGTATTACTCTATGAATCTAATTGTGGTTCACGCACGAAATATTCTAAAATTCTGTCCGATTGGGTTTTGCTTTCCTACTGGACATTCCGCGATTTCTTCTTTGGTCAATTCTTTAACAGCGCTATTTTCCATGTTTATTTTCGCCCGTTTTGACCACGAATGAAAAGATTTATATATTCCACGAAAAATCGTTGTTCTGTTTGATAATTTTTCCACAATTGCACAGACGTCACCATTCAATGTTGATAATACAATTTGTTCATGTATTGGCATAGGATTGACAACCTGAGTTTTGTTTTTCAATCCAATTGGTGCATCAGAAGGAAAAGAGTATTTTCGAAGTACGAATATCTGGTTCGGATTTCTGTTCGGAACAAGTCGAATGAATTCAAGTTCTTCCAATTTATATCCAAGTACACGAGTAAAAGTGTTTCTTAAAGGAGGCGACCTGGACCTGGCACGGTGAGTCGGGTTGGCAGGAGGAGGAGAGCCGACAGAAGATTGAAGTCTGGCAGGAGGAAGAGACATTCTAGGTGATTGTCTGTGAGGAGAAGAAGAAGAAGGTCCGCTGCGAGGATTACGAAAAATAGGGTCACCATTGGGCAAGCATTCGAACTGTGAACTTAATTCTGCAAACAGAAACAGAGGATTACATTTTTCTTAAAGTACGCAATCGTATGTTGGTATGTCATGAGTTGTGAATGTCTTTGTAATTGTCAGTGTAGGTGTCAGCATATTTACCAACTATTTGCTGCTTTGTTATCCAATTCTGTTTGTAACGAAGGAACTTGACCTTACGTTACCCAGAAGAACAAATTAACGTGTTCATGCCAGGAATTCCGCGTGATATTCGCGCGGTGAATTGAAATTAAAACCTCTAGAATTATGAAACCAGACATAGTTATATAGTACCCAGTGTACACAAAATTAAAAAATTCCATTTTTAGTCACGTACTATGAACACAAACCGTAAATGTCGGTTGAACAATTTAACCCCCAAAGTAAATAAAAATGATGCGCAAGGCTTTTATACAGATTTCGGATTTTTCATTTGATCAGGAAATTGCGCATCAGAATGATCAGATTCTACAGATCAACTGCCTGTCCTGAATCTTTATGAGTAGAAAAGCCGAGTTTTAATGCGATTATTATATGCCACATCCAAGTCATAATTCTACATACGTTCTCATTAAAATTTCAAACCTGGGCACAGAAAAACAGAAGATAAAGTTTGCATAGAGCCCAGGTAAAAAAATTCGCTGCAACAAAGAATAACACCTTGCTGGTCAAACGTCACAAGAATCAAAGATAATTTCCAATTTTTAAATTGCCTAGATATTCTTTTGGCTCATGATGGTATCGTTTTTGTTCGAAAAGTAGCAAAGAAAACGACGCCAGCGCTATCTGCCGTCATTTGACTACATTCAACTAGAGCAAAATTGCGATTCCAGGCTGTCAGTTGCTTCTTGCTAAGTGGTATAAAATAAATTCTAGTTCGTTCACAATAGTCTAATCTCCTACACAGAAAATTAATGAGCAAGAGCAATATTTTATCTGTGTTTTCTATCACCGACTATATGTTCTACACAAGTTAGCTTACTTGAGCGTGACACAACAGATGACGTCAAATTAATTTGTTTACGGATTGTAATTTGTATTATACTTTTTTGACGACAAGACTGAACACTATATTTGTGTTCAAGTATTTCTAACGGCTCGAGAGATCATTATAGATAATTACAATGTTGATTTTTCTGACAAAATAAGTAACTAATTCCACAAAAGTAAGACATAATCTGATGTCTGGTCGCAGTTTTAAGACGCAGCTAGGCGTCGTCTTCAGATGTTGCGAGACCACCAAAAGTGGCCAAAAACGACTTCAAAGTTATTAATGGTAGACATGTTTTTTATAATAAAGATGATTTGAAGAAACTCTTTACCAACTTTCATTATATCTAAACTAGTCCTCTTAATTCTAGAGTGCACAGTTGCATTAGGTGAACCGAGTTCGGGAAAATTTTTCTTGTTAGCATTTTTTGTTTTGTTTTTCTGCTATTTGTTGTTTGCCATTCGTCTGTAAGAACTTCAGTGCTGTAAACGCATTGTGTGTCAGAGTTTTATGGTTGATACCATGTCTGTTCGTTTTGTTCTATATTTTGCATCAATTTATTGAACATTCATTATAACGTTTAATACCCTGATTTGAAAAATTCAGAAATTCATTTGAATGAGACCGTCTCATTAGCTAGACATGCTAGGCCATCCACTTCATTCGAGCTTAAGTCTGAAAGATCGAAGAGGCGAGATGCAGCAGCGGTTAGCATTAAAGAACTGAAAATGATCCTCAGCGGACTTTTATAGCATGTCGTTATGCTGCAAGGTGTTCTGGAGAAAATGACTTTGCAACCATTCCTCAAAAGGATGGAGAGTGATTCCGAAAGATAAATCTTAGGTTTCTATAAAGGCATTATTAGATCACACTGTGAGTAAAACTTCTGATATACAGAAGAAATATCTACTGCAATACGCTCAGCAGTTGGGAAGCACTTCGGAATTAGAAAGGGTCCTAATATACTCATAGGGATTTGACGGAAGCTCTGGTTTTTCGTAATTTTCGCAAAATTATAAAGATGTTTGTCTACGAATGAAAAAAATATACTACCGTGGAACAATCCGTTATTGCAAACCACATAGATTTTGTCGACCTCTTAATCTACAGTACGTACAAAACACACATACACTCCAGCTTATATTCATTCCGATAGATGGCAAAGTCTTGAGTATCATCACGAATAGGAAATCCATACAAAGTTGTCCCATCAGCCATATTTACTCAAAATTCAAATTCACTTATATATGAAGTAAGTCCACTGCATGCATGGATCCGAATGTTTGAGTTCGCCTTGCTTATCTCTAACGGACTGGACTTCAAACTGTGGCAGGTGCGAACGAATGTCAGAAGATTGCATTTGCAAAAAGAAAGCTTTATGTAAAGAAGATTCTTTGCAAAAACTTGGGGATTAATGTTGAAAACCGAAGCCAGGAGGCACTGGTACTAACAATGACGGTGATACGTAAATGATAAAGGACTTATTGGAAAAATTTAATCAATCATTATCGCTCTGTGTATTCAGGTGCCAGTTAATTCTACTCTGTTTCAGAATCTTTGATTTTCAACAGCCACAATTTACGTAAACTACTACTCTTGGTATCCCATGTCATCGACGGTCCACAAGCTGCTTATCCATGATATGGAAATACTGCAAAACATCTTTTGTGATTCCAGTTCCTATATTAGATGTTCGATTTTGAATTTGTCACTTTTGAAATCAAATTCGAAATCAGTTACCTCAAAAACCCCTTGTATTAAATTTCATACAAATATGTAAAGATTTCAAAATTGTAGGTGCCATACTGGATCAGCCATTATAAATTTATAACCTTTGACGTTAAATTCTAAATTGACGACCTCAAAAAATTCCTTGTGCTCAGTTCCATACAAATATGTGAAAATTTAGAAATTGTGGGCACCATATAGGATCCGCGAAATTGAATTTATGAATTTCGACGTAAAATTCGAAACCAGCGACCTCAAAGACACCACTACAGCAGTGTGTAGTACGGAGTTCGTGCTTTACACTCTAATTCTTACACAGCGGCCGCGAGGGTTAAAGGTGACAATATTCAATATTGAATATCAACAATTTTGAAAAGCCAACTGGTGTGATTCTTTTTAATTTGATTTTTTTGCAATTTTAATTGAAGACAGCTGAGATTAGGTTCGTGAAATGCGCTAGCGATAGTTTCTTAGGGTTGTTGGTTATTAATTTGGGAATGGAAATATCTAATCAGAGTCTTGGAAAAGTGAGTGATTACGATTATTTTGAACTTGAAAACTTTTTGGAATTTTTAGTTGAAGGCAACTACGATCGGTTTCGTTATTTGTGCTAAGGTTAGTTTTTAGTGATTGCTTGATATAATTTTGGGCATGGGAACATATACTAGCTTTGTCAAAAGGTGACTGGTGTGCTAGGGGTGAGTTTTGGGGATAATCGAATAATATTATTGGATTGGAAAAACAGCGTAGAGATTTATGACCACAACTCGTACAACTGTTTTAAATTTTTTAATTTGATGGATGTTTCACATGAAGATACTTTGCAATTGTTTCGTTGAAATTTGTAAGAATGTTTTCTTGATGTTGTTAAATATTATTATTCGATTCCAAATATAACCTTCACTTTTATATGTGATCTGTGTTACTATTTTTTATTGAAAAATGTGTAGGAACACGGAGATGCTTTGAAATTGTTTGGGTAATAAAACTAGGGGTGTTTTTTGGGTGTTGTAGATTTTGAATAATGGCCAAGGTGGCCTTATCTTTTCATGTTCCAGTCAGTGTGTTCACCACATATTTAGTGGTTTCTGAGCTTTGAAGTTGGTTGCACATATTTGCACAAATCAAGTGAAGGAGATCGATCCCATATGTAGTTCACATTGGATAATGGTGATGCTGGCCAAGTTTCAAGACTTTGAGGGACTTGTACATTATTCACAAAAATCCATGAATAATAATAAATAATAAATAGAAATTATAAATAACAAAAATTTTGATTTACGTCAACCTGAAAAAAATTTACTTAAAATGACAGAGATATTATATTATCATATTTACGAATAGAACTGAGGAACACGGCCAAGGTCGAGAGCAGAATGCAGACAATCCTCATATTTTCTAATCAAATGAAAAACTTATTAAGGTATTAATGATGAATTTTATTAACAACTTAACTAATGAATATTGTACTGCTTTATTAGATTATATAATCTACGCTATAGGCGTTATCTCTTAGAATGAATGCGTAAATCTGTTCCTAATGAGATATTTACATTTGATAAGAGTCAGTTTCAACCGCAAAAATTTGATTACGACCAATACAAAGCTTTGAAATACTAAAATCAATTCTACAATATATGTGTAATTATTATAAGCAATATTACTATAATTATTATCTGAATCTAAAGGGATAACTGCATTCCTTTTATGTATACGATACTGTTAGAAATATGCTGAAAATCCAACGGATATGATTCAATTAAGCTTTTTCCTCAACATACACACGACATTTACAGATTTTACAGATTTCGAGGGTTTTTAATTAATTACAAGGAATTTTGAAGAATGTTATGAAGTTTTTTTAACAGAATTTCAGTAGAGTCTTCAAGTATCGCAAGGCACTCAACGTTATTTCGAAGAAGTTCTCATGCTTTCACGGAATTGATTATTTTTTCAACGAGTTTAAAAAAATTTCATAGCAACTCTTAATATCTGAAAGGATTCTTTATGATTACGAGATTTCAAAGGACTTTCGAAGTATTTTTATGTAATTAGATTTTTTTTTTAAAGATTTCATGTGACTTCAAATGATTTCAAGGCACTCCCTCGAAAACCCCTTCAAAATCTTTCAATTGATTTCATAAGATTTAAAGGAATTTCAGAGAATATCAGTGACTTTGCTGCAATTTACGAGCTTTCAATAAATTTGAAAAGATTTTATAGATTTTCAAGCCTTTCAAAGAGTATAAAGAAATTTAGTCGCATTTAAAACCTTAGCAACCGTAACATACTCATCATAAATTGAGCACACGTTTAGGCTTTAAACCAAATATTGTGTTACAGATATGATACTTTTCATAATAATTAGATTGAAACAAGGCGTTGAGAATTCTCGAAATCTGATGTACATCTACAATAAAACTGTGCTGATGTCAGATTATATAAAATTTTAATCTGATTCCTATGCATACACTGTAAAAAATGTCTGTTGAAAACTTCCAATAAATATATTGGAAGCTTATTCCCGAAACGTAAGGCAACGCTACAATACATGATGTATTGGAATTTTACAATATCTCGTAGAGTTCGCGCTACGGTCACTCCACCAAATACAACACTTACAATACATGTATTGCAGTTTTGCCATTCCAATATCTTGTTTGGAATTTTACCTTACGCTAGTATTCTAGAAGTGTTGCAGAATTCCAAACATTTTTAACAGTGTCGTCACAAAATTATAGTTATCGGTACCACAAAAACTTCAAAACCACTTGCTAGGATTCGTATTTTTAGTGTAAATCGTACAAAATAACTTCAGAAATAAACTAATTAAATTTATGCAAAGACGACACAAAATGCAGTAGAATGTTTTTTAACAAAGTTGTTGTTTTCTTATAGGATGCGCACTTTTTTATATGAAAACAAGGCAATGAAAATACCTGTTTCAACACCAATGCATATTATAAATTGTGATAATATAAATTGATTGAAAACATACATTTTTCAGGATAACTGAGAATAAAATTTAATGCAAAATAAGAAACAAATAATAAAGTTCTCATGATAAATAGAATTTGTAATTTATGATGAAATATCTGAATAAGCAATCCCAGACCAAAGACCATAAATAAATGTAATATACACTGGATATAAAAGTGTTGAATATTAGGTAGAAAAGTTCACATTTTGGAAAAATTCTAGTTCGAAGCACGAGATACGTGCCGAGAATGTGTTCGTTAGAGCCTCAACAAAAGATAATTTACAATCACCAAATTACAGTTGTCGATGCCTTAACCTTTGATTTTAAAAGGTCTGTACACAAATGTGGGGAAATACAATGGCCCAGCGCGTCGCGCGAGATAAACATATTATCAAGCGCGAGAACCAACAGTCGTCCCCCGTTAGGCGCGCTCAAACTTTCGAGCGAAACAAGCCGCATGCGATGAGAATGTGCCCATGCAGCGGGCAGATTTTTTTTTATGAATATATACACCAGATTTCAAACATTACATTTGGAGAGCAGAAATCTTAAGTTGCACCACAGCCTTGGCGGTTTTAACCAGGCGTATGTCAGTGGTGTAGACAGAGCTTGCCCTAATCCAAGAACCTTGGTTATGCAGGGAAAGATTCAGGGACCAGGGACCTCACTGTTATTAAGGTGAGACTTGAAGGCAGAAGCGGAAAAAGACTAGAGGTGTATATAGCATCAACTTCTTATCCTTGCTATGTCGAGCGGCCCCAACCTCTCAGAGTGGTGGAGGCTCTAATTCAGCACTGTCAGGAGAGCAGAGTTTCTCTACTGTTAGGCAGTGATGTATACTCCTTCCATATAGTACGGGGGGAGCGCTAACAGCAACAACAAAGGCAGAGATTTAATTGAATACCTATTGGGCACTGGCTGGAGATTTTAAATCCTTGTTATACTTCTACATTCCACATTGAAAACTGGATTGAGGTTCTCGATTTCATTCTATGCTTGAAAGAACTGAGGAGCAGGATAGTGGACTGCAAAGTTTTCGATAAGGAGTCTCCCTCGGACCACAAATATTTATTGTTCCAGTTAGCCCTACGAAAACCGGCGGTTCTGAAGATCAGAAACCTTAGGAATACAGTTTGAAACTCACATAAATAGGAACTTAAGGTCGAGCTTGTGCAATTCCCCATAACCTACGGTACCATAGATGTGCTAGAGCACGCACGCAATATGTTGTAACACCTAGCAGGAGAAACTCCGTAGAAAGATTAGAGCGTTGTACGATAGGGCGAACAGAGCTAAATTGCCTGCAGACTCAGACTTCTTCCAAACGGTTTAGTATGAATAGCATAAAACAATTAGAATTTAGAAACTAGAAGATTGGAGAAGCTTCTACGAGGAATGAAAAAACATTTAGAGCACAGCAAGGTTTCACAAGGTCCTGGTAAAAAATCTGGAAACTCGCCTCGGGCTCATGAGGCTCGATGATGTTGAGTTTGCCGAAAACCAAGAAGCAAAGCTGTATCACCTGATGGAAGTCCACTTCTTAGATTTTCGGGGAACTCGAACCGCCCAAGAGTAGGAAGACTGAGGCCAATAGAGGGAGAATGTCGACTGGAATTTCGCGGCTAAGGTCGTTGGTATCAAGAAGGTCGAATGTGTTGTTAGATCCTTCTGCCCCTTAAAATCATCAGGGGCGGATCGCACATACCTAACTCTCTCATAAAAGTGTCTAAAATTCGTCTTCCCCCCATTGACAAAACTATTAGGGACAAGAATTGCGATAAAATTCATGCAATCAGCATGGAAGGACGGGAGACTAGCTTATATTCCCAAAAAATTAGAGCAGCCGCTGGAATGAGGAAGGCATTCTGTGGCCACCTTCTTCGACATAGAGGGTGCCTTCAGCAATATCCCTTCAGAAGTTATCTGTCGAGAGGCTTCAAGGTGTGGCGTGCCAGAACAGCTAATAACCTGGATAGGAAGCATCGCCACTCGAACATGCTGCGTATGTTTCTTTCTGAATAAGTGGGGAAATACTTTTTGGCATGCAAGACTAGAAAAGGTTGAAGAAATTCTACCTGCCTAACGATATGACAAATCCTTCTTTCGAAAAGCAATTTAATTTATCTTGAATTGGGTGAAGCAATCAGTGCAGATATTTTGAATTATAAACTCAATCTCTGAAGAGTTATTATAAATAGCTTATTTTGAGCATTATTGTTTGCGAATCAAAATGGTAATTCAGCTCGGTGGAATCACCTTTTTCCTACATAAAGCAACTGGAGGGAAGCACATATCAAATCCCCTAACGAGATGAAATGAGCTTCAGAGAATATATTCTATTCCTTCTTTGAATTAATAATTTTCAAGTTTTTCCCTGCGGTAAATTCCTGAATATTTTCCCGGAAAATGTTTTTACGTCCTAATTCGCAAGCCAATTTTGAGGTGAATCTTCTCTTGATTAGAGTAAGATTCGAGTGGACTATACGTCCTGTCTATCTACCCTGAACTTAATCGTAGTGGCGTCTAAGCGCCAAGAGCATTACTCTCGGGTACTGTCCGAGGAAGCCGCAGGTCGTCTGAGAGAGTTTGGTTATTCTGCGGACTGATCGCAGAAATACAAGCTTACCGCACTGGTGGCTAGGTGAGTCCCCACTTCGGTGACACCCATGCCTCACGATCAGTTGAATTAAAACGTGGCTACATTTCAAGAATCGATTTTATTTTAGTCTTTTGATAGTTGAAAATTCTGTCCATTATTTTCTGCCTACTTATTGGGGTAATATTTCTTGACAGCCTGTGACCAGAAAAGCCAGACCTAATTTATAAGTACATAAATACTCCAGAGCAGTAGAAGACCTAAGCATTTTAGAAATGGATAAGAATAATTTGAAGTATCAAATAAGTAATCTCACCTCATCATTGAGCAGTCGTTATTTTCATGCCATCGAATTTAATTGAAGTTTGAATGCTCGATTTTTGATGAAGTCAGCTATTTTTGATTCACATATATTATGTTTCATGAAAAACAGTATGCATTTTGAGTTAATATCAGAGCAGAACCTAGTTCATTCAAGAAAATGTATATTTCGCTCAATATAAGTGTAGTTGTAGACTTAAAAAGTATGTATATCCCTCGATTCTAGCATTTTGCCATTTTTATGTTTTATAACTGGCTTTTTACCAGCTCTTTTATTTTTATCACTGTACTGCATTTTACCCTTTAAGTAATTTTTACAAATACTTAGGCACACTGATTCTGCGAGTTAAATAAACGGTACAGTGATTATGCCCTTGCCCGAGGTCAGCAACTGACAAATTTCAACGGCGTGTTTCTACCAGTTTGGGACACGACGTTGAAACGCAAGAGTTCAAGTTGCTTTAATAGATCAAAGATGAGAAGGCACCTACCTGACAGTTGTCTACCGCCTCTGGTCGCTTCTCTCATAGTGGATTCTCTCTTTGATCTTTTGATATTTTCTTAGATTTCCAAAATGTATTTTTGTGTGAAGAGAGTGGCGTAAAGGTCAGGAATTAATTTCTGTACTTTCAAAAGGAGTTGCACTCAAAGTAGCGCGTTTTCTTTATTTAAACCAACAAAGTATAACCACCTAAATCTAGTCGTCGTAGGGCCTTTCTAAAAGTCAGGTGGGCCGTTAATGACATCGTTACAGTGGATTCCCACACTCTGAGTTGAGAATTACGAATGACTCGAGAACGGTGTCGCCGTTCTCAGTCTCGTATGGGAGTATGGGAGTCAAAGTTTCGTTGCGCAGGACGTCGTTGTCTGCTACCCGCTGACGTCACCAAGCGTTTTTTGACTTCTGTTAACTTGCACGTCCTTCGCAGCATCATGATCGTGGTACCCTAGCAGTCTTGTACGATCGGGAATCTCATCCACTGCGCATATGCTAGGAAACCTTCACTTCTCTGTACCTGGCGAAGTCATACATCCGCTGCAGCCGATCCCGCAGAATGTGACAGTTGTTGTTGGTTTGGGTGGCCTATCCACCCCTTTTATTCATCTCGATTGAATATGGAATCAAGGCATTGAAATAAAGAAGTGAACAAAATGATTCAAAGTTTATTAAATTGGGATCCCGTGGTCTGGCAAGTATTTTTTATTACTAAGTGAAGTTTTCAATTAAATATCAGCCGCTGAACTCTTATATTCTAGACTAATATTCATATTCAAAATTTTAAATTTCATTAAAGCTAGGCAAATTGTTAAATTGAAGCTCTTTATTTATCTGAAAAAAAGATTAAAAATTCATTTATCGAGGTAACTGAAATAATAAAATCATAAAGTATACAATTTTTACTTATTCTTCAATTTATGAAAAACCAGACTCGGTCAGATGTACAAAGTTAATAAAACATATGATAAATATAAAGAAGGTTTTTCGGCTTTCAGATTAGTATTATATCCATGGTCCTTATCGACGTTATTGGGGTGTTTTAAGATTTCGATTGCTTCTCTATGTTTTCTTTGAAAAATATTGTATGTTTTTGCGATGACGCTTGTCTTTTCAAATAAAATGCTATGTCCTGTTTCGATATGATGCTCAGGTAGTGCTGAGCATCATATCTTTGGCTTGTAAGGAATACAATTAACTCACTTTTTCAGATTTTTATCGGGGTTGCTCATTTGCATCATTAATGCTGTTCATTAATCTGCTGTCCGAATACTTTACGTTTCGTCTATGTCGAGCGTACCCTAAGTACCATAGGATGCATGCGAAATGTGCACAGGTGCCCAAGGAGGTGGCTCCTGATTGACGGGTACAGCAGTAACCGCTGATTATATTGTCCTCTTCTATTTCTTCTTCATCGTGTATAAGGTATGAATTGAAGGCTCGAAGAGTCGTTTCACGGCGAAATAAAAAATACTGTTTCAATCTTATCAGCCTAGGGATGTTCATGTCTATATCGACTTCAATTTCTTCTTCTTCATCTCTATTGAGTTTATCTTGGATGTATGAAGGGGCAAGATTTGCCTGAGAGATGCCAATGATAAGATCTCGTAAAAATCTCGTAAATACTGCGTGTTCAACTTTTCCGCCTTTCATAAATATTGGTGGGTAGAATCTATTAATTATTGCGGCAGCGATGAAATAAAATTCGTGAAGGTGATGAAGACGAGGCATAATGGTTCCTTCGAAGAATTTGGATATGGAACGAAAATGTTCGTTCCTAGCTTCATCCATCAATTTTTTGTGACCATCGGAGACATGTTGAATTCTTGAGTTTATAATTGCTGTTGTGCACCCTGGAGTGATACCGGCATCCAGTAATAATTTTCACGCGTTCTAGCCATGGCATGGCATCCCTATATCCTCTTTCAATCAAGAAAATATCTACTCACTCACCCTATGACTCACCCACCCACATACACACACACAAGAACTCATTCATTTGCTCACTCACTCACTCATGATAATGCCGAGGAAAAAAATCGCATGGAAAAAATCGGGGCAGTAGCGAAACATTGTTATTAGCGACGAGCAGGTGTTAGAGGTCAGAGTTTTTCAAGAAATTTGACATAGGTTCATGAAAGCTTTTTTTAATAATAAAAAATTACAGGATATTGTTGAAACTTTGCAGATATCGTGTATACATGTGAAGCAAGCTTTCCACAAAGTCCCTACACTCAGACACCAAATTAAGTGTATTCACAATGATTAAAGAATGCAGAAAGAATATTTTTGTAAAAGGTCCTTCTTTTCCCCCTTTCTTTATATAAACGGTTGAATATTAAAGAAATCAAAACACCCTTGCCCGTACGGAATGAGATGCAGAACATTGTTTTACTTAACCATGTTTCACAAGGCATAAAATTTACTGAAATTTGTTGGTTGGTTAAGTATACCGTCTAGAAGATATATGCGAAAATGCAGCTTTTGAGAAATTAATTTGAAGCTGAAGTCCTTTGTTGACTGGCCTATTTTCGCGGGGAGACAGCTCACCACATACTTGGTAATGTGATGCACTGGCAAAGCTTAGAAACAAATATCTGCACTAAAAAAAAGATTGCTGGAGCCAAGTGAATGCATTTACTTGAATCCTATTGTTTAGGATAAAGAAAATATTCTTCAACAGGAGTAATCAATATTTAGAACAAAAATATATCTTTTGTTTATCTAGAGAAATAATTTTTTTGGCTGAACTAACCTGATTCAAATAAATATTTCATATACATTCAAGAAAATGATTTCCTTGACTGAAAAGGCCTAGATTCGCTGAAATATAATTTGTCCTTCAAAGAAATATTTTCTTGATTCAAAGCAAATAATTTTGAGCAATGAAGAAATGTTTATTAAATTTGATTGATGCGATTTGATAAATTCAATCAATTGCGTTAATTTGATGCAAAGAAATACATACTCAAAGCAAATTTATATTCTGTTGTTTTGATGTTACATTTAGTCTCATGAAAAATAGGTACTGTTGTTTTAATGAAAGTTTTTCTCAAATGAATGAAGTGTTTTTGAGTTCACTGAATAAAATATTTATCCTGATAGACGAAATTGAAAACTTTATACCGACATCAAGTTTCTTTATTCTGATTACATAATTTGTTGAAACAAGATTGAATTCGTTAATTCCAAACATTTATTTGCTCCAGGAAGGAAATTAATATTCTCATTTCAACGATAGACTCATATAACTGAAAAACATTCTCTCTTGAAGGAAATACTTCTGTATTTTGTTAAATAAAATTCAATTCGAAATTTTATTGATTTCATAAAAACAAATAAAAAAAACAAATAATGAAACAAATAATAAAAAACTGGTTAGAAACCTAGCGGATTTTATAGTGAATAAATTGTATGCAAAAAGTAAATTACCCAGAAGCCATGTAATTGAAGACTTTAGAGAATATTTTATCTTGATTCTCATAGATCCTTTACAAAATATTAGTAATAATTTAAATTCCAATCTGACTTCGAAAACATTTTGGTAATTGCCAAACGATCCTTCGAACCTGTTAGTACTAAGCACTTGGGATTCGAACAGTTTGAAGAATTAGGCTGTTTTATTAAACCTCTAGAAGACATTGTCATAGACGCTGCCCTGAAAACGCGATGTGTCGAAGCAAAAAAAAAGAGCACATGATGAAGTAGGATTAGCAATTGTGCCATTCGGCAAAGTTGTAAAAAAATTTCTTGAATTGCCCAATTTTTTTCTACAATCATGGCTTAAGTTGAAAAATGTGAAAAAAGTGAATTATGCCATTCAGTTGTTCAAAATGGTTGTGGAAACAAACTGACATACGTCTAGAAGGTAAAATTGTCCTCACCCTCGTAGCGTATTTTTATGGTCATGAAATAAACAATGCTTTCGGTACTCATAAAGGTGATAATGAAATTAGTGGAGTGTACGGCATTCTTTCCTGCATGTCTCCTGAATTTAGTAGCATGTTGCAAAATATACTGATTTTACAACTCCATTACACGGTAGATCATATCTGTTCAAATAATAAAGCGATTTTTACTCAAGTGATCGATAAACTCATTGATGTTGACGTATATGTGATGGAAGTTCAAGTCGAGGGGCAAATAAAGAGTGTTTAGTTTCATGTAATAGGCTTTTTAGGATATAATTTAGGCACTCACCAAGTACTTAGGTACAAAAAGGGCTTTAACGCGAATTATCCTTGTCAACTTTGCTTTTAAACGAAAGAACAATGCCGTGCGATGGTAACACGATTTTCAACATGGAATTTGTAGATATGAAGTGATATGCTCCTTTATTTTGAAGTGGTAATTGTTGGTTGGTAGCAGAAAGATGTTCTGGAGATTTTCTCTGATGATAGAAAGAGGGAGCGAGGGAGGTGGATATATGGAATTCCGTAAGAGGGAGTGAGAAGGTAATAGTTTTAGAAGTATGTGAAGGTTGGTACACAATTCACTAGAATCCTATCTCTGAAGATAGAAAGAGAAGGAGCGAGGGAGATGGGTTGGGGAATTCTGTAAGAGGGAGTGAGGGGAAATAGTCACTCCTCTTTCTGACTATTTGCAGCTTTTGCCTTGGCCATGGTGGCCTTATCCTTTGCGAGGAACTGGTCCAACCTTTCCATACTTTTAGGAAGCTCGTTCTGGCCAGTAGGGGGATCCACGTAAATCCGTGGACATCCTAGTGTTTTAGTAAGGTACTTCCATACTTGGAAGCCGTCCGTGATAGGAGTGAGAGAGAGAAAATGCCTCTCTGAGCTATAACGGGTCCTGTCTGTCCACAGGGAGCTCAGCGAGAATTCTTTGGATCTTTTCTCGAGTGTGGGTGGATGGCTTTTTAGTTAAAGGGAATGGAGGAAAGGGAGTAACAAAGTCAGTTGGATAGGTGGAAATTACAGAGGATAGGATCTGCTCTACATATTCGTTGGATATGGGTGACGGAGCAGGATCGGCAGAATGGGAGTAACAAGGACAGAGCGTGAAAAGAAAGTCAGTTCATGGAGAATTAGTTCTACCTCTGTGTTGGATGTAGGAGTGGGAGAAGGTTTTGGTGGAGTATCGGGAGGAGAGAAAATGCTGCGCGACTTGCGCAAGGTGTGATTTGTTGAATTTCGCTGGGGACGGACGTAATCATGATCCTCTCTGGATGAGCTAAGTTCCGGCTCCTCGTCGGAGCTGAATTTTCCTATTTCAGAAAGGAGCTCCTTGGACGGGCAGTGTGGAGCTTTGTCCACCTTTGTTATACGTGAAGATCCATGCAACCTGGGTCCATACATGGGCATTCAAAATTTGGCGGGATATGAGGTTCCGGACTGCGAATTTCTGCAGTACTACCGGTATTTTTCATGGGTCTCCGTCGGCACGATCCTGGCGCGCAGCTCGGTGAGGAATCCGCGCGTTAATAGCGTGCGATCTGCATAAACGGGTCGCACTGGCCTGGTGGCGTACCTTGGAGCGCGTAGTACGTGACGTTGATAGTATTTCACGAATCGTTCTTGTTGTTTTGCCTTACTGTGGCGGGCTTTGGTTTACGCATTTTTGTTGCGGCGTTCTGGATTTGGCTTCTTTAAAAAAAAAACGTCGTGTGTTTATAAAAAAAAGGATAATCCTTGGTTAAAAATGAGTCCAGAAACTTGCCAGCCTCGTGCCGTTATGGGAAGAAAAAAAAATTCATAGACGAAAAAAATAACTGTAGGTTGAAATTATCACGCTAGTGTTCAAGTGCAAGAAACAACAATGCTTATCATTTTGTGTAAATATATATGAAGTCTTTATTCTGTTCTTTACGAGCGTATTCGGAAAACAGTCTTCTCACATTCCTTGTTTACAGTAAGTATAAATCTCAAGTGACAGGTAATGCCTACGCTTATAGAAGTAAGGTATGTCTAGGTTGTCAGAGTGAGTTGAAAAAAGATATAGCGAATTTGGTAGTTCGGGTCCCGACCGCAAGGGGACGCGTTTGTATGCGTAGCCTAGCGATGGTGTTCGGTTTCCCGAAGCGGGAGATCCAGCCTTGGGAAACAGAAAGACGGAGAGAGTGTGTGCGGATGTGCTCTTAGGTTTGTCTGGCCCGAGCAAGAAGTCCAACCCCGGGAATTTGAAAGAGCTAAGAACGGGAAGTCCAACCGTTAGCCTTCAAGATCAGAGCAGGAAGTCCAGACTTGATCGTTTTGTCGTTCTGTGGCAGAGCGCGCCTTTTTGAACCCGCGGTGCCGCGTGGGAGTTGGCCGGAGTGGGAAGGATCGAGTGGAGGAAGATGCGCGCGCTTGCGTTTGCATGGCGCAGTTCGCGCGCTGTATCAGTCTCTCTCTCTCTCTCTCTTTTTCTCTCTTTCTCCCTCACTCTTGAAAGTCTAAAGGATCTAATATCTAAAATGGTTGCCCACCAAATGGATAAACATCGTATACGAGAGGGTTTCCACAATGAATATTAAAAGAATCGCGCCCTATGCGAGTCGCGTATAACAGAAGTTCCGAAAATTCTGGAAAGATTCACTGCTTTAAGGTATTTTTTTCTTGCAAGCATTGAATTACAGATTACGAAACTTTGATCTTGATCCATATTCTGATATTAATATTCCACCCGAAATAACTAAAAATAGCTTGTGATCGCTGAAAGTAACAAAATATTTTGATCAGAAACGTGTGCTATGAAATTCAATAAACGAACTTCTTTAATTAACGAAACTTTTTTTTTAATATTCATGTACATACTTTCATAAAATAGGCTGGATTTTGTAGCAAAAAATAGTTTACTTTTCTCAAATTCGCATTTTCTGGATAGCGAAAAATAATTATTCACGTTTAGTCAACCAGAACTTTTCTGAAGCAAATATATTGTACATCGAATTACTCATTTCTGTAGCTCAAAGATATGAGACCCACAGTTTGTATCCATCATTGTTTCAAGTAAGCAATTCCTTATTGAGCGCGAGCAATCCAATTCCTCGAACGACTCAAAAATTTCTTTAAAGAGAAAGTTATCATCACTGCATCAAACAAATATTCACTCAACTAAAACACGTATACCATACATAGAAGAAAATATTTAATTGCTTTCATAATAGATATTCTTTCATCAAATGCATGTTTTGTAAAATTTAGTGTGTGAAGATGAGAAACAAGGAATTTCATATTTAATCCAATTAGTTTGTTATTTCCATCAAAACACATTTCTTCAGTTCAAATAAATATTCGAAAGTCGGGTAAAAATAAAAACCATGCGCAGCACCCGAGAACTGAAAGACGCGAGTGATTTTCTATTTTTTGTATTCACGGTATGAAGAATTTTGGTTTACGCACGAAATATTTTGAAACTCTTCGTGATTGGGTTTTGCTTGCCTACTGGACATTCCGCGATTGCTTCTGCGGTCAATTCTTCAACAGCGCTGCTGTACATGTTTATTTTCGCCCGTCTTGACCCCAAAAAGACAGGTTTATATATTCCACGCAAAATCGTGTTTCTACTTGATACTTTTTCTAGTATTGCCCAGACGTCACCATCGGACGTTGATAATACAATTTGCTCTGCGGTTGGCATGGGCTTAAGGGCTAAGTTGGTCGTTCTCAATTGAATGGGTGTATCGCGAGGAAAAATGTATCTTCGAAGTTCAAATATCCGGTTTGGATTGTTGTGCGAATTTAGTCGAGCAAATCTGAGTTCTTCAACTTTAAATCCAAGTATGCGAGAAGAAATTTGACTAGCAACAGGAGACCTGCATCTAGCGTGAGGAGCAGGTTCGGCAGGTGGTGGAGACCCGTCAGAAGGAAAAAAAGGAGGCTCACCTCGAGGAACACCAGGAATAGGATCGCCATTAGGTAAGCATTCGAACTGTGAACTTATTACTGCAATGAAAAATACGGAATTGAATTTTTCTTAAGGTACGCAGTCTTATATTGGTATATCATGAGTTGTGAATGTGATTCTAATAATTCTACATGTAGTTATCAACATATTGGTTAACTAAGTAACGACGGTAGGTTGGTCAGTTTTGTGGTCATATACTTCGAATTAAGGATGTTAAGGAACATTCACTACAAGTAAGCAAATATTTGTCATTGAGATTCAATTTTGTTGAAACGTTTATGTTATAAATGAAGTTAGTTTGTAGGATTCGCAGTTTTAAATTGTAAAATTGCAAAAATTATGAAAATTGTAGTACATTGTAAAATTGAAAAAAAATATCAATACTTCATATATTTTCACATTCTCCTAATAAAATCTATCAGATTTTTGTAAAATTTGACCTCCCCCCCCCCTTTTATAAAATGTTAGCGTTTTTGCTTTAATCATTAAAAATATAATTAAAAATAAATTTTTTTTTTTTGTAAAATGACACAAGGCAGTAATAAATAAGATTGAAAATGAAGAAATCACATTGTTGGCTAAAAGGCACGAAAGACGAAAAAAAGTGAATAGAGAAAAGTTGTTTGAAAAAAATGATCTAAAAATTTGTTATAAGAATGCATGAGGAATAAAAAAATCCGCTTTTTGGGAAAACGACGCAACTTATAATAACCTTTCATTTAACAAAAATTTTCGCCTCAATCGTATCCAAACATTTTCAGAACGACTCCACGCTAGGATGTGTATTTTTGGTTTGAATCGTAAGAAATAACATTGAAAATGAACAAATTAAGTTAATAGAAAAACGAGACAAGTTGCAATCAAATGTTTACTAAACAATTTTTTTATAGAATGCGCATTTTTTTAGTTATGAAAATGATATAATGAAAATACGTCTGTTTTAATGCATCTTATGAATTGTTATGATATACATTTTTTGAAATTATACTTTTTTTTCAAGGTAGTTGAGAACGAAATTAATTGGAAAAAAAATATTAAAGTAATCATGAGGAATAAAATCTCTACTTTATTTTGCAATATCTGAATAAGCAATCTCAGGCCAGCGTACAGAAATAAATGTAATATACATTTTTTTATATATATTTATATATTCTTTCTTACTAGTTAAACCGTAGGTTAGAAATGCGGTTGACTCTTCAGGATCAAAAAAATAATAATAATGAATAAAGAGTTGACCGTACAAAATCAAAAAATCTGTTATTTTTCGAATCGTCCCATAATAATAATTGATATTGAACTATAAGTGCACTTTCAACTCTATTGAATATACGTAAAAGTATGAAGTTTGGAGTATTCCATATGTGCACATCTAAATTTCGACGTACACATATGGGCCGGTAAGGACTCGTACGTGCACAGTTGCGCGCTTG